>UXSR01005226.1:132376-191469 GCA_900604375.1 Mesocestoides corti
GATCAGGGCGTAGACATATTGGACCTCCCTGGCTTCAGCCAATCCTATGTCTCTCTGTGTTCCAATGGCATGCGAGGAAGATAAGCAGCCAACCGGAGAAAGACTCGAATGAGGAGCAGTATATAATGAGCGACGTAGCAAGTGTGGTGGACTCTGATGGATGAGGCCAGACGTGTGGTTCTAATTTGTAATTACTTATAAACGGCTTTTCTGTTATTCCAGCCTCTTTCATTCTGGAGCTCGAGTTTTTTATAGGCGAGGGACTTTGCTTTTGATGACTTGCAGTGGGGGCCGTTTCATTCGTCGCATATTACTTCTCCCCGTGCAGTCCAACTACCTTCTACTGTTCTAATCGTTTTCTCTGAGTTGTCGATATCTCTTCAGATGCGGTAGTCTTAATCCCAGGCAATGTGCATGGATCCAGTGTTTGTAACATTTGATGGGCAAACATGACAACTCCAGTTGGCATTTAAGGGTCCTCGTCTCTGATGTCTATGGGAGGGAAAGGGCTGGAGTTTGATTTGCGTTATTTATGCGCGTCCCCTGCCACTGCTTTCAATGTGCTTGGACATGATAAAAAGGAGTATGGACTGTTAAACGGGTGTATTGGTACAAAATACTTATGTGCTTCTTCAGTATCAGGGTCAAGGTTTATTTTGGGCAAAGGTGTTTGCTTAAATAGTCTATCCGGATCGCTGATGTGGGTTTATTTGCTCCGGCTTGGCTTCAGAAATAGAAAGGCAAATGTGTGAGGTAATTAAGTACTTGGACTTTGGACTTATATCCGAAACCCCACTGTTCCACGCAACCGGAAATCACGCCAATTCTCACGTGCTGCCACCCCGACGGCGTGTCACTGGTTCTCGACCCATGGCTGAACGTCAAGATAGCGGCCCTCTGTCTCCACGCTACACCGCCAACGTGGTGGACTTGGATGGACTGCGTCTGACGTATATTTCTGGCTTGTGATTGGTTTTAAAACCTTGTCTGTTATACCAACCCTCTTCATACAAGTGAAAAATATCCCAGCTCTGGTATGAAGAAGACTGGAACAACAGGCAGGACCTGGGTATTACATTGGCCCAGCTACTTTGGATCACCTCTTAGTCATCCTATCCATCATCTTCATACTTCTCAATTATTGCGATTAGAAGCCCCGTAAAAAATATCGAAATTTTGACGCCTAACACACAATTCTAGCTTGTAGTGTCAAAATATAACGAGCTCTATTTTATCATGCCTTCTTCAAATAATGGTATTCAACAATGAAGCCAGCTGATGTGTTTAGATAGCACTAATCGAAACCCAAAAATTGCTCTTATTGCAATGGACATTAGAGTCGACGACTTATGAGAAACGTCGATACATTCTACGTACCCGGATTGAGACATTACTATTAGCTGAGAATATTCTAAATGTTATTTCACTTTCCTAATCCATTTAATTCCTAGACACTCTCCAGGATCCAATGCATCTTGAGACATTAAAAAACCAAATTACACCAGTATCTGCGGTTGCATTCTTGTTTTATTACAATGTCATCGGTTCCTTGACGGCTATCCGATTGGGATACCCTTTTTAATGCAGTGTATCAGAAAATTTCAAACTTGATTTTTTTTGGAAAGTCATTGTGACATTGCAAATGGCCAAGCTAGAAGATGGCAAAAGATTTTTTCACTAGGGGTAGGCGATGTAACGACGCAAAAGTGAGCAGGTATATTGGTTTGCGCCATCAACTCTGAGAGATATGATGACATCCAGAAACAAGGATTCGTGGGATGCACTAAATAATGCAATGTGCAGACAGTTTTTAAGTTCTCGAATATACAATGCCTGATACACAAATTCACCTTTTCATAAGTTTATTAAAACTGACCTTACTGAGCATTACTATATGTTTATGGGCTGAGGCATTTAGTAGTGGTTCCAAAGTAGTAAACCGCCTTACTTTATCATTCCAAACACAGGTAATCCTCTATATTAGTACTTTAAATGGTCCTTTATGAAGATTACCTACGAACTAGTTACCAACACGAAAGGGAAGTACTGTATACTATGATGTGAAAGTGGTTTTGAGGATGCTGCTTAACAGAACCAGAAGAACGATTCTGACTACTAGAAAGTTAAAAAGCTTATTCCTTTACATCCTATCAGCTTCTTGTGAGAGGCATCCGTCAATCAGCCAGCCCATTGCGCTTTGCATATTCTATCAAGCAGATCAAGAAAGCACATGGACGATCGGGCTAAAGGGTCAAAGCAGGTCAAAAGTCCCACATATCGTCTAGTTACTTCTCGATGTCGTCATTGGGTGCAAATTTAGGTGGCTTATGGTATAAATCTGCACCCTTCCCCAGTGTCCTGCAGAACTTTAAAATATCGGGTTTCATTGGCACCATCAATAAACACCGAATTCAGTAAAAAATATAAAAAAATCGCTAAAGGTTTACATGGAGCTTATTTTGTATTGTATACCAAATTTTAAAAAAAGGTACCTGAAGAATAATTAACTTTTATAACCTATCTTCCCTGCAAACTTTAAAGTAACAAACGAACGCCAGTTATATGCTTTGCAAAAGAACAGCCCAAATAGATCCTCAAAAAAATTAGTTCAAAATGGCAGTTTCATGAATTGAATTTTAAAGGAACCTTGGTATTATTTTGCATGTTTAGCATAGGGTCATGAACAATTAAGTCCCGTTACTAAAATGCTCAATAGGATAAAGTCTACCTTTTACTAACTTGGCCAAAATGTGAGTGCCCGTCAACATGCGCCCGCATATATATGTTGTGAGTTGCCATTCATGCATTTTAGAGAAGTTGTGTCACGCACGCCTTGTAACAAATCATACTCCCTGTAAGCACACTTTACATTAATCATAGTTTACCTACCTGTTATGTAACTAGCAAAATCAACCAGGCAAATAGAAAACCAAACTATTCTCCGTCAAAGATCTTTCTTATTTGTATTCAATGTTCGTCGATTAATACCGTTCTTTGTTTTGCGTGGTTGACAGTCTAAGTGAACGGTATAAAATTTCGAGGCACCAAATTTGCACGTATCACCTCTTTTCACAGATTCCAGCCCCGGTCTATTGTTACATTTGTGCACATACTGTTAACAGCCAAAAGGATTTCGATTATACATATGTATTCAACACTTTGTGAGCATAAAGTTTGTCTTGGGGATTTTAAAGTCCTTAAACACCTTTGAAACGTATAACGATTATGCTGATATTTTAATAAAATGGATTAAGATATAAATTTTAGGTAATGCAAGTTAACAATGTTGAATGACTTCTGAGAGAGGAGATTATGTGACACAGGGTTAAGGAAGGAAAGTCAAAAAGTACAATGTGTTTCCCAGGAAAAAAATTGTACTGTCACATGCTGACTCATCGGTGTATACAAAACTTATTTTCATTTCTTTAAATTGGTATTATTTTGTTCTTTTCAAATAACCTCTTTCAGTTTGAACTCTAACTTGTTATTGTTGATGGCTCCTGCATGTATTCGTAAACCTCGTCAAAAACCACTTCGTTTGTTCAAGCCCTCTTACGCTGCCCTAATACTCGCGAAGATAAAAAAGACCGGAAATTGAGGGGTATCGCCATTTACTGGATAACTCAAAGAAATTGTGGGTGTGTCGATTGTGAGTATTAAAGGTGATACGGTCTACGTAAATGAGCATAAACACAAACGTCGGAATGGCGACATAGACAAAATCTGCAGTGGGTGAATGAGCAGACAGACCCACTCCCTGAAATAGGAAAGACGTGTGTTATATTCGATGAGCAGATTGATGGCGGTCTGCCAAGACAATTCATTGCAAAATAATTAAAATCCAAATAAAATATTTAAAATCCAAAGAACCGAGGAAGTATTCCCGTAATTTGCTTCTTGATGGTTTTTGATTTAAACTTAGAAATCCAAAAAATCAAAAGAAAAACAGAGCGAAGGCAATCCGACTTTTTGTAAATCCAATTTTCATTAAGAATAGGTTAAAAAATAATTAGACTTACCTTGGTTCTTAAACATCATTATCATTGCAATGATTATCATCATTACTATTGTACAACCATTCCTTATTTAATCCCGTTTAATTTTGTAGGCGAAACATTCCGAGCTTCTTTAAAACAGTTCACAACAATTCACAAGTTGGGACAGTCACGTGTAGTGAAATGCGATATTCTCTGTTTAGCACAGTACGTTAGTAAGCCATGGCTTTAACGCGATTACGGTCGATGAACAATGAATCTGCACAAATCAGTATTTCATCAAAATTTACCTTTTGGTAAACATAGCAGAATATCAGTTGAATCGTACCATTTGGCACTTTTAGTCTTACAAAAATTACTTAAGATAAACAATGGAAGCAAATGATTTTAACAAAACAGGTAACGCAAAAATGTTTTGTTATCAACTTGACACTTCATTAACTTAATCTATTTTTTTTAAAAAAACAATAATCAAACTATGACGTTTTACATGACATTCAAATAGTGAACCAATATATTACCTCTTATTATTAACTGCTAAAAGGCCGTGTGTTCATGCGTCTATAAAATTAGCTCAAAAATAAAGATATTTAAAAGTTTGCCTAACTTGTAGAATGCAAATAATAAGCTTAATTGCATTAAAAAGTTTAGATGAATGGATGACCATCTATCTTAATTATTTTATTAATTATAAAAACATTTCTTTGGTGTTTCGTTTGAGAATGACTTCTGAAACAAATGACATTGAATTGCAACTGCTTCGATGTCAAAAAACAACCAAAACAGATTTGGATAAATTTTTTTTATAATAATCTATTTAATCAGGTTTTGCTAGATTAAGAGCACTTCTCTTTGTTTTAAGGTACATCCCCTTTAGGTGTTATTTTAATTTTCAGGCTCGTTTTGTGTGTAATTTTATTTTATTTTTGTGTTTCACTGATTTTTTAAGCAGCTACTACCTTGTCTGTTAGAATTTTTTTGATTCTGTGAGTACTTTATCTTTATGTATAGTCTTTTTTTAAAGCATTTTCATGTTTGCTTTGCTGTCTTATGGTTTGATAGCCTTGCAATTTAAATTGAATATAGTTCTAGTTTGTGAGCTACTTCAAGAAACGTTTCTTGCTTTGTCTGATTGTATTTGCCTAGGCCTTTACTTGAAAGAATGCTGAAAATGTGGCGTCTTTTTTCTTGTGCATTGTATGCGAAATGCTAATTAATTTGTAAAAATTAAATTGCCTTCTAACTTTTGCTGATTTTTTATGTTTTTATGTATTCTTGTTATTTTTCAATTGCTTGATTGCTTCTCAAGCAATTTGGGCTTTAATAGTCTTGTGGAAATTTCTTATGTGCCTCTTTCATTTTTCCTGGAGTGTCGCATTTGTTAGGTTTGATTAGGCTTTTCATTTTGATACTTCAAGTCGTTTGCAAGTGCATAGGTTATGTCAACTGGTATTACTCATTCACCTGATCTCATTTTTACCAACTGATTTAAGGAATGTGGTCGTATGGCGATCTTTGTATTTACAAATCCGCTCGTTCTGGTAACTCGTTTGGTTGCGTAAAAGATGTTGACTGCGACAGCAAGCAATTGCTCATTAGCCCCTTGACCCAGGACGACAAAATTGAATGGGTGCCTGCTGCTTATGCTGTCCCAATCAGTAGTGAAAAGGCGTTAAGTTCAACTGAGCTGCAGGTAAATCCTTTGTCTTTTGATGGGCGATGTTAGGTAAGAAATATGTTTCCTTTTTTTGTAAGAACAGTAATTATTTCCATGAAACGTTGCTTTTACTCCAGTCAATTTTTCAGCAATTGAATGACTCGTTTTTCAAAGCAAAGTTACAAAGTGCTATTTCTTTAGAGGATTCGGAAGAGTTGGTAAGTTGCTTGTATTGGTTTGGTAGTTTCCATATCTGTATTGTAGTTTTATTTTTTTAGCATTATGTAGACGAATTTAGTCCAAGTGGCAGTTTTTTTGAGTGGATTTCTTTGTGCCATATTTTAATTTTTTGTTCTACTAGCTTTTTATTCTTTTTGCGCGGAAAGTAGAGTCCAATATGGGGCTCGTTGACTGTCTTCGTATTTTTTTTTACTTCGGCGTTATCCAAAATATTAGATTGTTTTATCTTCTGCGAATAGATGGTGAAAAAAAATGTAATACCTCAAAATTTCCCTGTCTCTGGGGCCTGGATTCTGTGAAACGTATATTCATGCGGCGTCGTTACTTTAGATTTGTTATGTCTGTAGAAGTATTTTGTACGCAACGTCTTTCTAGATAAATTTGACATGCGTTTGTGGGGCTTGTCCAAAGCATTCGTGTTAATGATTAGTGTCCCATGATTACGTTGTAGCCGTATCTTCCCTCTTAGTCGACTGTGTTAACCGTTAAGGGGTTCCCTCAACTCTAGGATATATTTCTGAGAATTATAGTCAAAATGACTGGAAATAGCTGTCACTTCTACAGCACGCAGAAGTTCATGTCTGCCCCATTTCATCAGCAGATGACTTGGAATTCAAGTTCATCCATTCCAGAGTTCAGTAACCATCTTAATTGGAGACTACTTAAAATATACTTTCGAAATCGGTGCATTTCTTTCTTACTTTCATTGTATGGGATTTATCCCCATTCCTCGATTGAAACTGAACCTCATTCACATGTAATAAAGGTCCGTCAGTTCGCCGGAAAAGTATTTTCCGAAAGTGAGTCGGCCAAGTCGCTTTGGAATGTCGGGGATATTTGTGTGTGCCGGTGGAGAGAAGACGGTGAATGGTACTATGCCGAAATCGTCAAAATTTTTCCCAGCACACAGACATGCTTGGTCTCATTCCTCTACTACGAGAACGCGGAGTCCGGCATACGTTTGAGTAATATTTTCCCCGTTGATGCACCCGAAGCTCGTCTGGTAAAGGATGAAGATAATATTCGGATTGCGTGCGATCGTCTCAGGCGCGTGGTATCTGTTGAGGAACTGTAAGTTTACTTATTGCATTACTCTATTTACTCAGTATTTGTCAGTAGACGTTATTTAATTTACATTTAACTGAAGTCGTTTTCTCCGCCAGTACGTATAAAACAATCTGTCTGACGTCAAGCCTTCCCACTTATAAACCTCAACGCTTACTAAGTATTACTCAATCAACACAACAGTCTCGTTTTCGTTTAACCAAGTGAGCTTGTCATTAACCTCCGTCTTGAAATATCCCAGTAGTTCGCCTTGCATTCTGTCTATCAAATGTTTGTTATGCCTTATCGAGAAGTTGATGATAGAAGCTTTTTCAGGCGGATGTACTATGTTTAGTGTGTCTCTTTCATTTTTTGGGGATTCTGTTCGAACATCTTGTGATCGGAGTGAATTAGGGCAAGTCTACTTAGCTGATTCGTGCAGTGGATCTATTTATGTGGAGTTACGTTGGCTTTTACAGCGTTTCTCGTAACTACACTAGCGGTCATTACAATGCCGTCAATCAACTGACTTGATGCACCCATTATTGAGTGAGCGGGGAGAATCTGCGCACCACATGCGCTCCAAAAATAAATCCAAAAATGCCTCAATGGGGTATTTAAGCTTGGATTATGTCTCACCGCCTTTAAACTAGCCACAAAGTTATAGCAGTCAAATAAGAGTGGCTGTAGATTAAGCTAGATTCTTCTTTAGGTGTCCGCAGCTCGAATGCATGAGCACATCGGAAGCTGCGCAGCCAACACTCATGGACTCCGACAGTCAGGTGAAATGGGCGGGTGAAGGTGCCCCGCCGCCGCCACGGTCGGGTCCAGGCGAGCAGGAAGTTGGCGCTGCAATGCCGACGGAAAAACCAGCTGAGCAGCCCAGTCTGCCCGTGCCACCACCACTCGCGCTGCCCCCGAACTGGCGCAGTCTGCTGCTTTCTTCTTATGGCGACGACGAAACAGCTTTTCGGGCTCTTCTCACTTCCTGGTTCATGTGTGGATACTACACCGGGTATTTCGAGGTCAGTGAGGTGTTTTTCTGATCGATAAGCACACTTCATGTGGCAACAGCTTGTCGGACGGGTTTCTTTACCGCGCATTGCTTTCAATCAAGCTGGAGGTTTTCGTTGTTAGGGCGATGAATGGCTGAGTTTTCGGCATTGGGCGTTGCTCCAAGAGTTCAGGGCTCTTAAGACGACTCCTGAAAGTCGATTTCAATTTAAGCCCACAGGCATACATATGGGTCGATGTCGTCATTATTGCCAAATAGGCTTCGTAAAACAACCACATTCGCATAGAATTTGTGGCTTACGGGAATTCAGCCATGGTGTTGACGTTTTACTATACTATCTGGTAGCAGTCAACTGTTGACTGTGCCATGCAATCACCAATGAATGCTGGAAGTCGTTGTGTTGGCGGGGAATTTCGTTATCGATTCCCCTCGTTCAGTCCTCCTTTTTCAAGTAGACCTCAGGTTAGGGGGAGATGTTGTCTCTCCTACTGGGACCACTCTATATTTACGAGTCTCTGGCCCACGTTGCTGCCAGCTGTTCCCAGCTACCTTGCCACTCTTCTCTTCGAAAGACCGCATTAACAGGGGGCTCGCGTTTGACTCCGTTCCGTCATGAAGGGCTGAAGTCTCAATGTAGACGAAATCGCTTGCTTTTTCCCACTTTTCGACAGTTCTCTTGGTGTTTCCGACTCTTCACTTGAACCCTAAGGGTGCTCGATTTGGGGAATGGGACCCCAAGTATGATTTTTACGTGGACGTGTACGATTCGAGTACATTAAGAACGTGGTATGAACGAACAACGACCAAGTACGGCTTGGAATTCCTCGTCAGTGCCACTTTTGAGTTTTGGGGCGGCCCGCCGGAGATAGGCTGGCCTTTGCTGTGTTGTTGGTCTTGCATTATTTTCTTGAACTTGTGTTTTTTTTTTCCTTGTAGGGACTGAAGGACGGGAAATCTAAGTAAACTCGGAAACGCATTTCAGATCTAAACTTATTTTTCTATACTTTAGCTTTCGCTTAAATAAACTAACGCGCAATTTTCAGTCTTGCTTTATCGCGATATTTTGAGTGATGGGTTTTATTGAAATATAAGTTTGATTAATCACGCCTACTGCGTCACCCGACGCCCCCACCCGAGCGCCGTGTTATCTAGAAAACGCCCTCTCTATGGCGCTTAATTTAAATCACGCAAAGCAAGCTAATCAAGAGCTCTGGCTTCTTTTTCGCTCTATTCAACGGAGCCCACTTGCAATTACGCAAATGGGCGCCGTGGCGCACCAGGGTCACCGCACTATCTCAGTGTGTCACGAAGCCTCTTAAAAAAACTACGGTTTACGTATCATGCTCTGAATTTGTTACGTTTGCCCGTAACAAAAGAGAAGACCACTCAAATAACAGTACCAGGTCCCTTGCTGAAAGCTAGAACCGGCCTTCCCAGGCTAATACCAGAACAAGACCAGAGCTCGAGTAGAGAGCTTTATTCACGTCAGCCACGTGCAGAGTAGAAGTGAAATCGAAAGTAATCTGAAAACTAATTCAAGTCAAGTTTGACCTTGACTTGATAAAAGAGTAACAAAACAAATGTTAATAAATTAATGTAAGTAAAATCAGAAACCAATCTTGGGGAATCGTGGATCCCCAACAGAATTCCAAAGAGGTGTTGATCTACCAAGCATTCGCCAAGTAAGCTACTCTGGTTACTCGGATTAATCAGTTTTTGTCTTCAAAGTGGGGATTATGTGGGGTGACAGAGGTGTGTACCTGCGCGGTGTTTCATGTGGTCATGCATTTCAGTTGCTCACAGCGCACACAGTTCCCCATCAGGCTGTGCTGCGTCTTAAATGCCCCAGGGAGTGGTCGCCATGTGTCACGGTAGGCATTTCTTTGATAACGTGAGTGAGCAGTTTTGTCAATCCGGGTCTCCAGTTTCCGAGCCTACCTCTCTGATCCTGTGCCAGGTAATTGCTGGTTCAGTTATACGGGGTTTTCCAGGTCGTGGTGTGCTTGTCGACGTACAGACACAGTGCAGGGAGGGGGGATTTAAGCCAATAGGCAGCAAAGGAGAAAAGATAACAGAGATTAGATGCTTATCTGCACGAAATCACAATTTTGTGGAGTCACTTTGGAGGTTATGTAATGATAGTCTCTCGGCGTGTGGCAGCTTTCATTCACAAAACTGGAGTTTACTCAAATTGCTGGGGTCAGTCACTACCTAATACCTCTGTTCTTCATGTCTTTTTTAGTAGTACTTTTTGCTGGGTTGTGAGAATCAGTGTCCGTAAACCTTGAGCGGCCTAGTCGCCTGGCCGCACAACATGGGCTACAAATATGTCGGTCGGAGAAAGTGCTGTCGTGGAGCCACACGATGCTGTATTGAAAAAGCGTAAGGCCCAGCCTTTACGAACCAATCACAATTTTACTCCTGTTTGGGTGTGCTTCGATAGTTGGTTTTACTGCCGTTGTCTAGATCATTTCTACAATGTTTTAACTTAAGTTACCCCTAAAGTATGTTACGTTGACGGCAGCTGAAAAGTCCATTTCCACGTTTCACCGCGCCTGGATTAAACTCTCACGAGAACACAATCTACTCTAGCTTCTGAAAACTATGATCAGAGTTTGTACGAAGTTTTATTTCCTGAAAAATTCCTTGATGTAATATTTGATTTTCTAACTTGGTCTCCTTTCTATTACCATAAGGTGACCGTATTCTGCACATTTGATCCAAAAAATTGATTTTATTTGCAAGTATTGAAAAAATCGGGCAAATTACGTAAATACCATTCTTTTTTACTGAAAAAAAACACAACTTTAACCAAATGTAGGTTTTGTAATAAAATACTCGCGGTTTCGTTGGAGACATCGCTGGAGATCACGCTGTGTGAGCTTGGCAGTGACGAGTTGGCCCTAGTTCAGTGGTTCAAGAACCTCCACATACTCTACTGGGAAGTGCCCCTTGCGGCCGTTGCATTCTCCGTAGAACCATTGATTATCAACCTGAACGACAACGAAATAATGGTCATTTTGCATGAATTTGTACTTTAATTAAGTGCATGAACTTTGTGTGAACTCTCTTCTTTCAGAAAAAAACAAGCACTGGGTTGAATTATGCGCACAAAATAAAGCCATCTTTGTCCTAGAGGAAACCAACCTGGAACTTTTTGTCTTAGATTCAAGCCATTCCATCAGTCTAAGGTGGTGCCTGTCTCCTACCAACTCAACTTTATGCCTATATTTTAAATTTTTTTCCGCAAGGCAACATTGTGTAGGCACCAACCTGACACATGACTGGTTTTTAGGTACAGCAAGGTAACATGGGAGAAAAACAGGACCTCCAAACCACGATGTAACAATGTTGCATCGTACTCCAAACAGTTGCTAGTTCACTCATTCAAGTTAAGAAAGTGCAAGTACAAGCGAACGGTCCACATGTGATCGGGGACACGTTGGTGTGCAAATGCTCTTTACCTACTGACGAATCACTCAACTAAGTCTCCGGAGAGAGTTCTGCTGTGCAAACGTGTGGTCTTCGTTAACATCGTTTCCGGGGGTACGGCGGTTGACCTCGCAATTTCACAAGTTATTCATTTACCACACTCACACAAACCTCGTGTTTCACAATTTACTCAGTGTTAGCAACCCCCCAAGTGCTTTGGTGCCGCCCCCGCGTTTCAGTTGATATATTAGTCGACCTTTGTATAACCCGGGCCTAACACAGGTTTGTCATCGATGTGACGAAGATTTCTTTCGGAATGTACCTTTGCCTAGCTCTAAGCCACTCAACCAGACATTTACGGAAACCGGAACTCAGCCAAATTATACCTTTATAACTCGCTGTTGGTGAAAATGGTGACAATGAAAGCTAGTGGATAAAAAAAGACACCGAGTATTTATCTGCATCATTCGGTTCGACGATGCCACCCTGTTTCATCTAAATCACAAGGTTTACCGGTTTGAAACAAGGGGAATCGGTGTGTGACACTCTGGATTTCCATGTCGCTCGTTATTAGGAGAAAAAATAGTGCAATGGGATATAAAACCTGTTGAATGATGGTGACTATGTCGCCCTTCTGAAGAGGTAGGTCGTCGTCGGTCTCGGCCTCGAATTCGTACAGGGCGCGGCATCGTCCAGTTTTGGCTCCGGCGTTACTGCTGTCTACAATGGAATGCAAATTCCATGAGGGCAGGTGCGTGGAGGAAAATGCGGAGGCGTTTTGACCTCGGTTTCTTCCCTCCTCGGCCTAGTCACTAATCGAAGCCGTGATTGGTCGAATTTAGGTCGATACTTCAATCTCTGTTCCGAGGCTGTACTTTAATGTCTGGTTGCAAAATAAAACTCTGCTTTTTTTGCAGATTAAGTTCAAACATCAATAAAGCGTGTTAGTTGTTGGTGTCAGTCAAATTTTGCTCTCGCCTTCACATACTTGTAGGATACCTCGTGCATCTTCCTCCCCTTGAACCGCAAACATTCCTATGGATTGGCTCTTCCAGATCTGTGTAATTAAGACTGTTTCCAATTTAACCATTTCACGCTCATGAAAAATAAGCCGAAGTGAATTAATGATGACATGTCTGTTTCCTGTCCAAATGAACATGCCGCTTCCCCTGTCACAACCTGCTAGTCTCCGCAAACTTTTCGTGCATGTAAGTCAGGAAGAAAACGTAACTTATGTCTTTTTGTGCCCCTAGTTTAAGAAACCCCCAAACTTTCAGTTTGATGGAGACCGGTGGCTTTAACGTGAACGAAATCGAGGGAGAAGACATTCGAATTGGTGGACACAAATTCTCTCGCCGTCACCGCTGACAAGCAAACAGTTATGAAACGAGTTGCTCTTAGTTTTTAAATGCGCATCGATACTTCCGTGTTTATACGAATTCTTACTCATTCTGCTTGCCTTTGGATGAACCGAATTCGAGGTTATGTAGCTAACGAGACATGCAACACTACCTCGCAATCAAAATTCACCTACGTTTAACAATCTTCTCTAGCGTCAGTTTTTTTCTGGCAGGGTCGGTCGCTGTTCCAAGCCACATGTCTCGGATATTGCCATGTGGCATAAGGTTAGTCCTTTTTACTTGCATTATTTACTATCGTTTTCTTGAGCTTGTGTGATTTTAGTAAGTAAATTCTTTTTTTTAAAGAAATTTGTCATGAGTTCCTGCTGTACTTTTAATTGTTCTGTTTTGACTTCACTAATGAGATGACAAGGTGACAAAATTTACATTTTTGTCGGGTTTGTGCGGTCGCCGACAACGACAACGTTACTTTCGAGTTGGCGGCCGCTTTGAGAGCGATTCCGAATGGAAATGGACCCTAGAGCACGCAAAAGTTGTCGTTTTGTGGTCGATGCTCAGGAAATCAATTATTGGCGCATTGTGCGTCTCATTGTGTTTACGTAAGTGACTTAGCGTCCCTGTCTGTCATCGTCTGTCTATTTTTAATCTCATGACACTACGAGTTGTATAATAATGCAGCGTTAAATCCATGCGTGTGTTGGCGCTGTGGGAATTTTATCCGCTGCTAATTGCTCTCACAGAATCGTATAATTGAAGTGCGCCAACTCAACAAGACTTCAACAGAAACGAGTTGATCGCAAAGGGCAACAGTGTGACAGAGCTCGACCACAGCCTGCACAACTCACTTAAAATGGCCTCTTGGGAGATTCTGACGCGTCCCCTGTACAGTTCGGATCTTGTCTCGTCTAAAAACCACCCTCATTAGTAGCGTTCAAGTTACATGTTTGACTTAAAAATCAACAACAGTGAAGGTCTTGGGAATTGGCTTGATAAATACCTTGGGACTAAACTAAGAGGCTTTCGACAAAATCGTATTTTCGAATTGGCAGAACTGTGTGAATAGGTCGCGAGCAACTGCGGAGAATGCATTAGTGAGAGATCCGTCAATTTTATCCAATTTTTGTGCAAATAAAAATAGATATAGTCGAAAAAATGGACGGACTTGAGCCTCAATCCAGCACGTATGTCAATGTTTCCAATTGTAAGCTAGTTCTAGTGTTTTCATTGAAAACCGCATTTCGTTTTGCACTTTAATAAAACGAAGCGCTAGTGATTTGGTTCGCAATTGGAGCGGGTTGGTCATGACGTAGAATTCAAAAAGTGTACTTTCTAAGTTCAATCGGAAACTCACAATTGTCGTGTGATTCATTTCTTTTGACAGTGGCAGTGAAACCGAAATCGGATGTCATTTGACTGCCTCCCTGAGACACTCCGTACTCCCCGAAGTTGTTCAGTGTTGATGGTTGATTTTCTACATTGTAGGTCGCGTTGCTCTGGCTAAGGGCACACATGAGGAAGTTGCTTAGACAAAAAGCATTTCTGGGTTCGTCTAAATAGCCTGCAAACACCTAATGCGAGGGGGCAAGCACTCGTACGTGAGCAACAGGGTAAATTAACTGTGGTCTAATAAATGGGTAACTACTAGAATTCAATACTCTAAAGATCACTCCACAGCGCTAAACTGCGAAAATCTGTTGGCACAAATTACAACTACGAGAGGTTGCTGGTGTCTTCAACCATAAAGCTCTCTGTGACCTATGGGCCAATAAAATAACTTGTGCCAGACATCGTGAAATTACTTTCAATAAACACAGAGCTCAGTATAACCACTAGGTCTTCGAAACTAGGTTAAGTGGAGGTATAGAATAGATGACACAAAAGGTGTAGAATAAATTGGCTTTTTATAGTTATCAGGAGATGGAAATGTACGTGTGTGAAAGGCAATCGAAATCCCTAACACGTTAAATCCTTTCGCAAATGTCAGCCACGGGGATATTAGAACATACATAGCAAACATGTAATGTTCATGTCTTGTTTGTGCAGTTAGTTGTAAGAACGGGAAGTTTAGTAAGGGGCCGGTATCTTGTCAATATGCTGTTTTAAAAATTTGGTTTCATAATTTGGCAAAGCCAGCCAATCAAAAGTGCAATCGAATAGCCCGAATTTCATTGGATGTGAGCCAGTTATGCGACCGCTACGGCGGACTTATCAAAAGCGTCCTGGGTTCAAGTGTTCTGGAACCGAGAATTGCCTTTTGTTTCCCACCAAATATTAGCAATCTGCAACGAATGATTTGTGGGGTGGTAGGGTACTAATATGACTTGCGTTGCTACTGCTTTTGAAAAGATGTCTACTGTAGAGTTCGAAGTACCTGTCGATTGTAAAATAACTAGTACGGACGAATTTTTTGGTGCATAACAGCAACAGTCAAAGCGCTGACGAGTAAGCATCATGCTGCTTACGAAACATCGAGATTCAAGTTGTCACCGTGAGAGTTTTAGTGTTGAAATACGCCGTAGCTACCAACGCAAGTAAAGGTAACGTGTGCAGCGAAAACCCACGTGCTAAATCAGCTCAGGCCCACACGGAACTGGTTGCCTTGGTGATGTGCATACGAGAGCAAGTTTTAGCATAACATGTTTGACACATAGAAGCCTCACCCCACACACAATTAGATCGATGGCTAGAATTGAAGTAATCACACAGCACATGCAGGATTGTGACAAATGCACCCTCGTGAAAACCGTTTACTCAGCTAACTTCGCACTCACTCAACAAGTCAGAATGACCTCGAATCGTGAACTAGTTGAGTTTCGGTGATCATTGGGTGCTTCCCATCACGTGCTAACACCGTTGCTCCAACCGATCATCTAGGGGAAGTTACTTGAAAATCTATCGTAAACTGCAAACCTGACTGTGTCAAAATCAAGGAGGTGCGTTAAATGAATTCTTAGGTAGGAAAAATAAACAAATCCTTATAAAAGGTATTGACGATTCAACCAATCCTTGCATTTACCTCCAAGTTAGTCTACTTGTAGAAAACAAAAAAAATTAACAGCAGTATAGCCCAGACATGTTAAGTGTAATGGCCAGCTTTTCCTTTGCGACAAGTATTAAACACCTCAACGAAGTGGATTTCAAAGATTTGGACAAAGAAGTACCCAAGATATTTGCATAATTGATACTTTCGGATACAATTGGGGTAAAACCACGGTACATGTGCCAGGAAGCTGGCGTGCAAACAGACACTGCTAACGATGAAAAATTGCCCACGTCTTGTCACATATTTATTTAGTGACTATAAATGTGCAACGTTGAATAGAAATGATGTAAAAAGGCAATAATTCGAAATAAACATTTGGATAAATCAATCAATGATGCACTCGCCATCATTTCCCCCATATGCAAATCACCGTTTACCAAGCCCTTAAATTGTTTCATGGTAAAAACAGCGTGATTTTGCCAAAAAGGCAATCGATTTTTTTCATTTTTGCTATTTGATTTACTTTGAAAGTATCGAAACCGATGAAAATCTGATGGCTCAAGGTCATAGAAATTCAGCAGATGCTGTTTAAATAATTCCCAAGTTAACGTTGGTGCTGTATTCCTTGAGCGGCTTATGATCTAGAGTGGTCATGGTAGAAGAAAATGCCTTTTGATTGGCCATATTTGAAAGTCTTGCTGGGATTTTGACAATGAGTTGAATCGGTTACTCACAGTACTTGTCGACAGCCAACGATTGTACACGTGGAATCAGCTTGCGCCAGACTCCTCCTCTACAACGCCTCTCACTAGACATACAGTCACAAGTTTACGAGATGCAACTAATCAGCTTCTGCCACCGCTTCTGCCCTTTCATTGCCATGCTTCCAGCACCTTTTTCCTATCAAGGTATCTTGCACGAACTATTTATCTTTTCTGGTTATGACGTGATGCAAGCAAGGCGACGAGAAAAGCGACTGTGGAAGTGCGTTTCACCTAGTTGCGTTCCGTCAGAATGTGTAGGGTGCTTAAATGGAGATTTGAGGTGTGTCCCAACAGTTTGATAGGGCTAAATGTCCAGAGCAACGTCTGTCTTTGAATTCGAAGTTAAGTTAGTGGGCTATTCAAATGAAGGCTGTGAATAGGTGTGTAAAAGTTTTAATGCTCGGTTCAATCACAAACTGACGTGACGAAAATGAAACACTTCGGCAGCTATTTTAAATATAAATCCTGCACACGAATTAATTTTACCATTTATCTACCCATTAAATTAGAGCTCGAACTTCTGCATTAACTCAATACATCGGTTTAGGTTTAGGTTAGAACCGGGTTTCGGATGCTTGATGGCTTACTAAAGTTGAATTTGTTCCAGCACTAAGGCGAACTTAGAGTCTGGGTACTAATAATACTGTGCAAAAAATTCTCCATTAACAGAAAGTGCCATCCGGGTCATGAGACATGGGTGGTGCCGCTGGATTCCGATTACCTTTAAAAGTCACACTTCACAGTGTGACAAAGGAACTTTTCCAAATAACAGCGGAAAACCTTTCAATCACCGCCATTTGTTACCAAAACAACCGAGACAGTAATCCTGCAGAAGACGTGAAGGGCTGTCCATGAGCAACGTCTGGTGTCTTTTTTGATCAAAAATTTGCAAGGCACAACCTGTCTGTCTCGTGCTTTTCCTCACTTGACACATCGTTTGAGTTGTGATATTTCGCACACCAGACTTGTCGTAAAAGGATACTTGAAATGGTAAAAATGGTTACTACTTAGGAGTGTGATTCAACCAACTACCGATTTACGTGACAGATATGGGTCATAATCAACTTCATTTAAAAAAGTGTGCAAGAAACATATTTTGCAATGAACGAATTAGACTTACATTGAACTTAGTTCCTGAACCAAATTTTGAAATGCCTCCATAGCCTTCTTGTAATAATCTAATTGAATTTCGGCTGCCGACTGAAGGACCAACAGTCTCTTAGGCTAGAAGGGAAAACTTATCAGCTCATTTTGCGGACAAATTTTACAAGGTGTTGCCTTCCTCCAGCATACCTCATCCCGCCTGAAATCTGAGATAGCATTTTGGAGTCGTGTGTTGGCTTCTGTGTGCGCTCTCAAGGCTTTCTCTCTCCGTTCAATCGACGCCTGGTCACCTAAATAATTCGAGGTGCTAAATTAAGCCAGTCTTTTATTAATAGTCTCCAAGGGTGGTGCGTATTTTATGATGCAGTCAAGTAATTTCTTCTACAAAGTACTACCTGGAGCCACATCTCCATCCTGGCGCGGTTAATTTTAGCGATTACACCCCTTAGTGAACCATACAAACTTGGTCAAACCCCAAGCTATTGAACGAGTACAGTCCTTGATAAAAAATGAGCAAGTATGCTTCAATTTTAATCTACATAGAAGCACTTTTGCTGCACTTAATTACGTTTTGGACATAATCACGCTGTTTCTGGTTAAAGTCTGCCAACATAGTACGCATTCTAGAACCAGTATCTTCTTTTTTGCAACCTGCAAATTGTCCCGGTAAAAGTGTTCATCGTGGAAAGATATCGACAACATTTTTGAACTTTGTCTTCTAGAGAGTTCAGTTCTGATTTATTGCTAAAGCATCAGAAGTGTACATTGGGGAAAACGAGGTCGCTCTTTTTGTAAAGTGCTAATACGCCTCACGGGAAACGATTGCCAAATCCTAGTAACCTTAGAGAGAGGGACTGGCGCTTTCGAAATAATCAAATCATGGGTTGAGTGCTACAGCACTACTGCAAGCACGCCATTCAGCATTAAGGTCATAGAAACCGTTATTTTTAATCAATAACTAAATATAACCTCGTAAGTTCCATTTTTCTGGTTTCAAAAACTAATTTATACGCAGGAATGCAGTCAAGATAGGTAAAAAAATACACTTTTTCTAAAGTAGATGAAATTTAATGCCTTATTAGGGATTTTGAAATGATTGCTGCGAATCGTATACTCCTTATTAATGTATGGTAATTAACTTATGTTACGTTATTATAGGAACAAATTGATGACAAATCTTATGAAAACTTTTAAATTTTGAGATAACCAATGAATGGCAGAGAGCAAGTACTTGACTCAACTATGTTAGAGCAATGATAGTCAAAGCTTGTAGGATTTAAATAAGTTGTGGTTCACCCGCCTTGAATTGTTTTTGACTTCAACAGGGAATCGTTGCAATACTTTCGAGCAGAGTGGGTGCATTTAGGAAAGCGTTTGACGCTAATACGTCTTGGCCAATTTTAGCTAGCAATTAAGTGATCAGAAAATACACGTGTTTGGCTACTCTAATCATTGGCAATCCGATGAGATGACAGAATGAACCTAAGGTACGTGAATGTATGACTGTGTCCGAGTAATATGAAATCAATTTCCGAAGAATTTCAGCGTCGAAAGTAATACGAATGAGAATTCCGTTTCCAAATATTGTGTGCTGTCACCACGACAGTCGTAGCTATGAGATTCCCTTTAGTTAAAAGCTCATGTGACCCGAACTTGACCATCAGCTGCCGTGCTGACTCACACACGAAAGAAAAATGAATTTTTTTTCAAAATGATAATAGCACTATAAGTCGAAGTTATTCTTGTTTAAGCGCAACAAGAAGAATATGGCTGATTGGCAAAGCAACGAGCGTCCACAACTACCACTAACGAAGAGAAGGGCATCTCACAATTTACGGAGACAGGTCTTTGTAAGCTAAGCCTACCAAGTTTTAACATTACGACTGACGTACCAACGTTATTTCTATTCTTCTCCGCAGCAGTCAACTCTCTTTGAGCGTCCGAGCAGGTTTTTCGAAGTTTCTGTGGATGAAAAATACTCGAACTTAAAACACAAGTCACATCAGCAGTGTTGTAGGAAGCATTTTAATAAATAAAAGCGTGAACATTAAGGAAAAACATTTTCCTAAACGTTGTCAGGTTTCGTGAGTATCAAATACATGGCTGAGTAGAACTGTAGAGTAAAATGAGCCACATGGTACAAAAAGCATCGACTGCCAACAACCGTTTCTCACATTCTCTTTGGATTAGATAAAAAAGCTCCTGTGGAGGCTAATCGTTGATAATTATAGCGTTAATTGTGCCTAGTAATTTAAAAATAACACCTGGGTTAATTACGCCTTGTAATTAGGTTCCATTCAATTTCCCACAAAATAGATTACGTCAATTTCAACACTTTTGTTTCAGAATTTTTGTCGAGAGGATACAGATGACATGTGCGCATTGGCCAGTGGGTCTTTTTAGTAGCCTGACAAATTGGACTTTGGACTTCATGGTCATGGACCTGAATGGCACTAGAACAAGCATCGTTCAGTTTAAATACCTATTTTATTAACAAAAAAACAGCACATTCGAGATAAAAATACTAAATAAAACCTTTTTGCTTTCGGCAATCCTTATTTCATAGTAAGTGTAATACCTGGTGAATGCACTACGTTAGTGATGGCCTTCGAGTAATTTCTAAACCGAGGAATCTGTTTTGGATGTGTGATTATTGGTTTCTTGATGAACTAGTTTTCTCACATAACAAGGTCACATTTGTCGTTTAAGTCCACAGAAAATTTGGGTGATTTTTTGGTCGTTCTTCTTTATGAACCAAAACAAGCACTATAGGGCCGGAAAAGTGAGGAACGAGGAATAAACCAACAAAATCTGGACCAAAATTTAATTAACGGTGATAAATGAACAGAAACCTGTAAATTGGAAAGTTCTTTCAGTGTTATCTCATTCATTGGTTTGATGACGTCAGTTTTGATGCTTGAATCGCGTGTCGATTTGAGATCTGCTACTTGTTGATATGTGACTCCCATAGCCTGCAAAGCGCCACCTTCAACATAAAAAGACAGCTGTTGTCAAAAATCAGTGCTTTTGATTCTATAGTCGGTTGATTTAAACTTTAAAAGACATCATAATTTGACTTGTTTAAGAAAATATTTCACTTAGAACTAGGTTGATGATCGTACAGCATCAAAGCTTTGAAGGTGGCCTACAAACTCTAGGTATCCAAATATTTGTTAAGATCCACAAAGTCCTGAATTCACCTTTTTTACACATTATTGGTGTGTGATGCACTAAGTTGTATTTAAAAAACACATTTATGGTCATTAAGACATCTTTCGTGACTAAAAAATCAAAACCCTTAAATACATTTTCTCAAAAAATGGGCATAGATTGAAGAGACAGACTTTATTTGCTACGTTTCTAAAACTGACATACTAAATTAACTCACGAAGGTTCCCGCCTATATGTTCGCTCTGCTTGTTTACGAAGCTGGCAAAGTGTTTCTCTTCGTACGGATATAAATTCTGGTTTTTGGACTTGCCACCAAGGTTTTTGATTGCCATCTGTGCCCGAACACGATTACTTGGCTGTAAACAAGCCATCATTTTCGGCTCAAACTGTGAATAGAACCTTTTGACCTCACTTAGTTCCTAAAACGAATTTCATACATCAGGTAAATTAAGTCATCATTTGTTAATAAGCAATTTCTAAGAGCAATTTTACCGTGAATAGTATTTGGAGGGTTTTAATTTTGCTTAAAATGTAAGGGTTAACTATAAAATTAAAACTATAATATTGAAAAAAAAAATTAAAAATATGATTGACTCCCATTGGGAACGGAATTATGTTGAGAAGTGCTGGCGTTCTTGATTTCGAGCAGCTTTTAATTTGAATCAAGTGATGTTGGTACTAACTTTATTTTCTAATCCACCACTTTAATATTTTTTTGGAAATCAGAAAATCATATTTCTTATTCAGTGATTATTCTCAAATTCAAAAGGTATGTGGATCTGCAGGATGTGCTATAAAAATATAATGGGAAGGTAATTACGGTTTCTGTATTCATTGCACCAGGCGTGTTACTTTTCCTTGACAACTTCCGGCCCTAAAAAGTTCATAATCATTGGTTAAAAAATATGAGGCTTGAATTGCCATACTACAAAATAACTTATTATTCGCTTCACCTTTTAAGAATTAAGGTTTTCTTAAATTCCATAACTGAATTCCTTAGGCTTTATTTAATCTTCACAAGTACAATCACATTACAAGATTGTGGTAACTTCTTTAAAATATACAAGAAATAAATTATCGAATTTAGCCATATCATTAGACCACATAGCCTCAGTACCACTTTTTCAGCAACGCCGGTAGTAATTTCAAAATATCCGTGCTGTACTATTACGACGTGAACATTACAAGGTCTCTTTAATTATTTATTTGCGACGATGAAATGCAATGCAAATGTATCACGATTTCAAACGTTCTTATTTCTCATTTCTGAATTCCTCATAGGCATCTTGTTTAAAATCAAACAGAGCTGACCATTTCAACTTTGTTATACAAGAACTTTATTAACGTGAACTGTTTATGATCCGAGAAAAGTGGCTACTCTAGAGAACTCACCCAATAAAAGATTCATAGCAGTACAAATCTTAGCATCCATGTTAAAAATAGTTTATTGCTACTAAATTAAGCAGCATCGATCTTTTTCTTACAGGAAAGCATTTTAGTAAAAGGTACAACAAATGCATCCAAATCATGACATCATACAGTTAGATAGGACAATAACTTACGAATACAAACACAAATGACGTACACGAATAGCTGCACAATATTTTAGGATTACAGATACTGTTATATTTTTAAACAAAAATCAAAACATAACACAAAAACGATAGACAGCAGTAGAAGATTCAAACAACTTTGAACACACTTAAAAAAAACAAATATAGCCTGTAAAAAAGCAGATAAAAGTCAAGCTGAACCTGAAAACATACATGCGTTATCTTGTCCATGAACTTGTTCATCTTTACAAGTAATAAGGTAGTCAAAATTCGCCAAGGTCACTAATTGCAATCCCCGCTATTGCTGGAATTAAGTGTCCTTTTTAAATCACTGACCTTGACTTGATAATCTTGATGTCAAATAATCTCTAATAATCAAAAAAATTAAAAATATATGTTTTTTGCATTTTAAATAATTCAGTGATTAGCCAATAATAAAAAATATAGCGAAAAGTGTTACAATTAACATATGTCATCAAATAAAAAAAGCAGTATGGCTTTAAAGGAAAATAACACTCTTAAATATTTCAATTTGCACTGAACTGTGGTACCTTTTACGTTTAACACAGCAAATCAAACTGGTTAGGCTTTACAATAAATTTCACTGGGTGTGTAAAGGCCTGATTTTTAACATTCAGTCACAGTGGGACCACCAGAAGTTATTGGCCAATTACGCTTAACAGTGCCTCAAAAATTAGCCGCCTATAGATGACAGAGAGACAGACGTAAGTAAAACATTATACATAAATTTTACGGCGTTTAATATCACTAATAAAATCACAAGTGTAAAAATGTAATCATTTGGAACTCATCCATTAACGTTATCTTTCCAGATTATATTTGCTTCTGTATCACTGTCTTAGAATGGCAATGTTATTTGTATTATTGCAATAATTTGATTTAAGGTACTTGACATTTTGATCAACATGAATCATTTAACCATAAAACCGGACCTATTTTGTTATCCAAAAAAATCTTATTCTGAGCAGTATAAATGTATGCAAATCCCAACTACCAACATTTTCCTCGGCACAGTAGAAGCAAATATCTGATTTGATTCCCGTGTCTGGATAACTATGGTAGTTTCAACATTAAAAACTGATAATTTATTGTGCATACTAATCGCTTTAGTCACGACTACGAATTCAAAAGCATCTGCACAAAACATCGAGCTATTAAGCCTTAGCCGATTTATTAATGCGGCATATGGCATTTTTTGTTCATTAACTACTAGGTCAAAAATCTTTGCTTAATAAAACACATTTATAAAAAATATAACTTTGACTAATACATAGTTTGCTTATAATCATCTTAAGTCTTTGTATCCTTTTCTTACATAATCCTATTCATTTACTTCCAAACGAAAACATGCGAGCTTTCGAAATACAAGACGAAGCCTATTAACTATAAAATTAAGTATGCGAATGGGTTCCAAAGCATTTCCATTAAAGTTTTGCCACAACATTATTACAACATGGTGAAGTCCATGTAATGTTTCACAAAAATAGCAAAAAATAAACATAAAATGTTTAACGGCGAAATAAGGATTGGAAATGTATTCAAATATTAAATGCAAATTTGATTTATCAAGGCAAATCAGTCTTGTCAATATTGAATGATAAACATCAATTACAATAACACATTTTCAGTGCACAGAAATAAAAGATCAGCACATGAGGTCTGTTTATGACATAAGGCGACAAAATTAATAGCAACGGTAAAATGAAACTAACAAATGCGCTTTAGAATATCCCATTTTAATTCAGTACCTAAAAATTTTGGGCCATCGCGATTTAATAAGAAGGCAACTCTATATGAAAAAACTCCACTTTTCCAAACATTGGTTATTTTTGCCTTTATTCGATCACACAAGATGTCGCTGTCATTAAAAGTCGTTTAAAAAGACGTGCTGTCTTTGTAAAGGCTAAATTAATCTTTTGTTAGCCAAATAATGTTAGTAGCAGTTCCCTAGCGTATCCAGACTAAATTATTTTTGGCTACAATTTTAATTCGGTCGAGATAATCCCATCTTAGAGGTCAACTGTGTTTAAAGTAAGACATGCTTCTTCGATAATCTTCTTTAAATCAAAATTGTTGCATATTATTTTTTCTTGTATGTGAATAGCTGTAATGTATACCGCAAAAATCTACATTTACATTAAATTAGCAAATAGACGCTTAATTTTCGAATATCAGCGTATTAATCAAGAGATAAATGATAAACAACTCACCAAATATTAGTCGAAAAAAAATATCCTTTAATAAACGTATTAAAAATAATGCTACTAGAAAATCTTCCGAATGAAAGACATTGAAGTGAACATATATATTATCGTATACCATGCCTTTTAAAAAATAATAATTTTTAACTAATGAAACACTGAACTTTTGCTCAATAGAGATATTAATATACACTGAACATAATTTGTATATGGTTGGGATTTTAGCCTACTTGAACTATTCAGTTTTACATTGTTATATTTTGAATTTTGGTTTTAAGTAATGGCAGTTTTTCAAATGCTCGGACTATTATCTTATTGGTGCCTATGGCAGCCTCGCGGTTTGGGTCGCCCGTCTGTATTTCGTCGCCTTCAGCTGTGCATAATTTCCAAAGTGAGGCAATGACAGTCGGTTCGCCACCGCAACAGTCAAATACTCCATCTGGTTCCAAATTTTTGCCTGGATTTTTAATGGGTGATTTTCATAGCACTCCTTCGGAAAGATTTCATGCTTCTTCCTTCACGAAATCACCTCCCTGCTCTCCTGTTCCGCAGCATCCTCGCTATTTACAGGTTTGAATGGGTTTTCTGTGTAAATATTATGTCTCTTGCTCTATTTTTACATCCTGTTGGAATATGTAGGCCCGACTATCTGGCTTGAAGCCTGTACCAACGCTGGACCGGAGTTCCCGACGACACGCATCACCACCAACTCAGGGTTTGTGGTCCGCTGCCAGTCAAAAGAAGTTAGTTGAACTAGGAGACAGTCAAAGTTCTGTGGAACCAATGCCGACAAAGTCGCCAAAGCCAACATCTTCAGTTTATCCGCGTTTCGGAACACCGAAAACGGCTTCTCCATTCGAAAATACTTCCTCCAAGGAAGGCCTAGTTGAAAATGAGTAATTTAATTTACTGCTTTGTTGTAAAAATCATTTTATTCGCGTTTAATCATCTTTTACGATTTTCTAGTTGGTCGTTCTTACCTGACGACGAATCAGCAACATGGATAACGGTTTTTGGGTACGCTGTTGTAGACGTCTCTTCATTTCTGTTTATCGCTACCCTTAACATCCTACCTTACAATATATTTTAGGTATAATCCGGCTCAGGCTTCTTCTGTATTACAGCAGTTTTCCCACTTTGGAACCATTCAGAAGTATCTTGTAAGTCCACCTATTTTAGTGTAAGTACTACCTTAAAAAATTGAATTTGAAGACGAAATGGGCAAGTTCCTCATCAAGACTATTAAATGCGTTATCTTCCGCATTTTATATAAACATCTAATGCTATCTTCAATTGCTTGTTTTCTGGTTTTGAATTGTTCGTCATAGCATTTAGAAATTATTTAAGTTAATTTAAAATGGCTATTGGTTTGTCATGTCGTCTTTTATTTAGTGTATTAATTGTTCCATTTTGTAAATTGAAGGCTTTATATTGCATTGTGTAACTTGCCTAAAGAACTATTTTACATTTTCAAATAGATTACCAATGAGGGAAATTGGATGCATATTAAGTACGCAAACAAGATCCATGCCAAGTGTGCGCTTAATAAAAACGGTCGAGTCTTTCCTGGAAACATCATGATCGGTGTTCGGAGGTGTACGGATACGGTTAGTCCATAGAGCTTTTGTATTTAGCGATTTCCCTTTGTCGGATTGTTGTGCCCTGTCAGCTCACGTATTTTAGATTCACGGAAGAGTTATGCCATTGTCTTCTTTCCTCACAGAACTACATGTTAACTAATGTAAAATGTCACACTTCATTTATTATTAATATTGAAATTGCAAATAGACTCTTCTACTCTATGCCTTTACCGACATTTAGGAGGTAATGAGGAGTGCTGCGGCTGTCGCTCCTTGTAATTCTAATCCGATTGATGTCTCAAGTCATGAAATTTTCAAGTCACCAGCACCGAAGTTCGAATCTCTAGCTCCAACAGCGGAGCCTCGAAGCAAAACGGCCACAGCGGTTGACTCTCCCCTGCAGCTCAATCATAGTTTCAGTGACGCAACAAAGCAAAATTCTGTATGCCCCAACCCCGGTCTCTCTCGGCACAGCTCCATGCGACCGCTGGCAGCCGCTTACCAGCCTCCTCCTAGAGTACAGGTTTCTAGGACAAATCAAGCCCAGTCATTTAGGGTAAGCACATTCAAGCTGATGGAATCTCACTAAACTACGTGTAATGAATCCCGCTCGTGACTTCATCACATTAGTCAAAATTTTATCACATCACCAGAAAGTTTGTTTAAAAACTTGATTTCTCGAGATCTCTGGTGCTTATAATAATTCTGGTTATAATTTATAGTTAAAAACTTAGAATTGTCGGTCGAAGGGCTATGTAAAGTATATATGGGTCTGCGTAAAAGCTAAAAATCCACACGAAGTTGCTGCTTCTTGCGCTGCTTTCGCTGTTGCGAATGAACCCTGTGGGGTTTAATACCGACCTTTGTGATTTCGATTGAGGATCCAGCTTCCACATGAATTAATACGTTCTGATACCATACTCGAAAATCTAATTTTGTGTTCTGTTCAAATTCACCTTAGTAACATCGGAACATTTATTTTCCCAAAGTACTTTTCTTACTTAATTCGGTTTTTAATTAGTTGATCCTCACAAAAGGTTTCCTCTACCTGTCGGAAGAGCTGACCTGACTTACTAAATTTCTGAATGACTAAACCCGTGTTGTCTAAGTCGACGGCGGACTCACATTGATTTAAAATATTAAAACGAGTTTATGCCTGGACTGTTCCCATCTTAAAGCCGCTTATTAACATTTTTAGCAACAATTAGGCACTCACTTTCTTGTCTTTCACCTCTTGGGCAGCTTTTATTTCCTTTAGGAGGCTTAAATGCTGTCACTTCCATTAAACTTCTCTATTAGCTCGTGGCAGGGTTTGCATTTAAATGACCGACCACTACCTCAATTTTCCTTACTTTAGGGTTTGTCTTCAGTTTACGCTGTTACATAGCTTCATCATCGTGTTGGAAACAAGCTTTTTATTTAGTATCAGTGTGGTATATTTTATATTTCAGGTAAAACCTTCGAAGCCAGCCGGACTATTTTCTAAAGCCCTAGATTATGTGTTTGGTTGGAACTAATGGGAGTTTTATGGTTGTCATTTCTACATTAAAGTGTGTACTTATGCCTGCTCGACTTCCATTCCTTCTCAGATGTCTCCCTTCTAAACTCTAAAAACTGTGGCAGCATATATGTGCGCTGGCCGTTTCTCTTTGCTAGCATCGTATCGGAATTAAGGCACCAGACCATTAATTGGCTACATTGGTTTGGATTTTATTCAAGTGCAAATATTTTAGGAGCTTCATATCGGGTCAAAGTCGTATTTTCCATGTACAAGTAGTGCCATTATCAGCATTATTTTTGGGAACTTATGGTCTTGTGGGGTGTCTGGTTCCGTCTTCAAAGATGCTTTAATACCACTAATTTTTAAATCGCTCTAGGTGCAAAATATGTGTAAGTGTGAAAGTCATTGGTTCTTGGGCTATTTTACAATGATGTGGATTTTTTACTCGGATTACGACTAACACCTGTCTAGGAGAAGATGATGCTGGAAAAAATGGATAGGGGTGTTGCTGAGAGATGGGAGGACAAGCACTACCCCTCTAAACCGGGTCGTCAAAACCTGGTGCAGACGGCCTAGAAGTCCTAAGCTGGTTTAGGACCAACAAGTTGTTACAAAGTAAGTACAGACCAAGCAAAGTCGAAGTTTGGGCAAGGCTTTTAAAAGATAAATACATATTTTTCTCATGCAAGTGAAAACCTTCTTAACTTTGTAAAGGTGTTTGCGACAAAGAAAATTAGATGATAATTTCATTCAGCTTAAAGCAAATGATTAACACAATTCCTCAAAAAAATGAATCAAAAAATGACATTCCTCAAAGAGAGTCTAGACAAAACTATCACTCTATTGTCACACAAAAGTGACTTCTTTAGCGGCTCTCGTGTAATTCCAGAACCACAACGGGGGAATCTGCAATAAACAGTTTTAATGCAAAAGTTGTTTTTAAAAAAAATCGAATTAGAAACATACGACTCCGCAAGATAGCGTGCCAAGGTAACGTTGATCAAATAAGTCGACGAGATTGTGTTAATCATTTGAGCGTGCCCTAAACGTTTGGTACAATAGAGTTAACACGATTGTAATTTGTGAAATTTTAAGGTGATACCAAACCACCTGTTAACAAAATGCCACTTTACAGATTCCCTAATAGCGTACTAATGGGTACTCGACCGCATAATGTGCTCACATAAAAACTTTTGCAAGCGTGTGCAAGGAAGGCATTCAGAAGCATGTCAATTTAATATTCCTTTTTTCCCTCTTTCAAATGCTTAAGATTGATGTTACCTGTGACTGTGCATACTATTTAACTTCTTTTTTTCTGTGAATTTAAGTTTCATACTCTAATAATGTGCTTTGGCTTTCCTATTAATTGGGCCAAACCAATATCATTTAAAAATTTTGGTTAAGCGTTAAAGGCAGTAACTGTTGATGCTTTCTTTTGTTGCAAAATAATTTTTGCAGTCATAGTAGAGTATGTGCTTTTGAAAATAAGTATTTTTTAAAAGAAAAGTGCAGTTTTGTTTTATTATATTAAGGCTAATGGGTTTCAGGGTTATACTCCGACCTTGGTACAAATTACCTTTCCCCTCTATCTTCAATTAATTTACGTAAACATATAGATGCTATTATCAGGCACGCTTGCCCTAAAGATAGAGTATCTGGTACCAGATCTTCTTAGCAATTGTCAGCAAAAGAATCCAGAAAAATTAGCTCGGCCACTCAATGGGACATCACCTGTCGTTAGCAATGCCATACAATCACTTTTTGTTTCAAATGACGACATTCCAAAGGAACACACTCGCGTTTATTTGGAGGAAGAATCCCAGACCCGCGTCAAAAACTTGCTTGATAAAGCTAAGTCTGGGTCCTTTTTAACTGAAGATCAGCACACAGTTAGCACCATCGCTCAAAAAAAGATGACGAAATTTGAGAATTTGACAAAAGAACTATTTGACACTGAGAAGCGCTATCTTGAAACTCTCCGGATTATGAAGGTTTTTGATTGTTTTTATCAACTTTGTTAGGATATTAGTGACAAAATTGAAACAATTGAGTCGGATCAACGGGAAGTTCTCCGCGATGTCTTCAAAGAAATCCCTTCCTTGTACATGCTTCATGCATACATGGACAACAAATTTTATCAAGGATCCTCTCAGGATCTTACATTGCAGTCTTGGATACAAATTTTTACCAGTGCAGAATTGGCGCCGTATTTTAACATTTACAAAGCCTTCTTGTCCCGCGTCCAGTCAACATACAAAACGCTTCAATTAATATATGATAAGGATAGGGCATTCAACGAATTTTGTCAAACCGTTGTGGTGCGTACGACATTATTATTTTGTTTTTATCATTTTTAGCGCTGGTCTGGATCATAGTTACTCTTATGTTGTGTCGGTTTCAAGTCCCCCACCACCAAATGTTAAGTAACCACTTATTTCATTGCAAAAGTGTCATTCAAGAAAACCGCAGTTCCGTCTGCCACTTTAATTTCAGCTTTGTATTATTGAAGACAGATCATTTTGCTATTTGCAAATCTTCATACCCGTTGGTTGCGCTTTCATTCACATCTCAACAAAACTCCCTTAACTTGTAGAATTTCGATTGTGAATCTCTAACGGCAACATTCCCACACAAACCTAAACATTTAAATCTGCTTCTTCTAATATTAAATTAATGCGTTCGAACTTCTCACGGAAATGTGATTTCCTTCCATTTTTTATTTTGCCTCAGATGACGAGCCAATTCACGGAGCAGCATATTCAAAATATCCCTGGCATGTATATTGGGATACAAAGCCGACTAACACGATATCTGATGTTGCTTCAAAGTTGGTTGATTTCGTTTTACCTCTAATAGTCCTCACTATCTAGAAATTGCAGACCTGTTTCATAACGGCTTGGACCGGGAACGATGTGAGTGTAAGTCCTCACTTCATTCACTTTTTTAGTATTTAGGTGCCTTAAAAAACATCAAAAGTATTCTCAAGACATCAGAGGAAGAAGTGACAAAGAATGTAGGCTATGTTTTTCTCAAAAGTTATCATGAACTTCCATGAGTGAGCCTAGTCATTTTTTTAGGAGATGATCAACCACGCGCTGATGATAAATGAAAAACTTGAAGGAAGGAAAAATCACTTGGACAAGCTAGCCTTGTTTATTCGGTCAGGGCCATGCCTGAAAATTCCTCGGAGGTCCGTTGGAAAAAAGCCTTTAAGTAGACACTTATTTCTTGTAAGCGCCTTTGTAAATGTTTGTGTCTACTTGTTTGATTAAGTGAATATGGTGCTTTGAAATATTTTTAATGCATTAGGAGTTTGATACCAATATACGAGACTATTTCAAACCGATCGTTTAATAAACCTAATACGATGAGTTAGCGTGCATCCCACCTTTATTATCACGTATTTTTCTGCAAACCTACTTATTATGGCAATAGCATTTCTTACCGCAGTACGTCAGCAAATCATTTGATCCCTTTTAGTTCTCCGACTTTCTCGTAATAACAGAACCCGAATTCACAACGACTGGGCGCTATTTGGTAAAATCGGAGCTAACAGTAGTCAGTATGATGGTAAATACTGGAAGTTTAGATTTTGCTTTTCCCTTACTACACCATGTTTTTCAATGTTTAGTTGTTAATTTATCGTTTATGCACGAGATATTTCAGCTTGAAATTTTGTCAAGGACCACAGTAATGCTAGCTGACTTCGAGGCCATTAATTAAAATGTGTTTTTATTACGCAGTATATTTTGCTGTTGTGTTTTCTACTTCCTTAGTTTTTATATTCTTTCAAGCACTCTCCTCCGGACAATTAATTGCCTGTCTACTTATAAACTTGTGCAACTTACCTCGCTGGTAGTGTCATCACGTGCTGACTAAGCAACAGAATATAAGTGTCTTACACCAATTCCCCGCTTTTGGTCTAAATAAGTACCTGGATGTTATGTGGCTGGACGTATTTAATACACAAAATCATGTCTTTATTCCTTGCCCTACAGCTTGAGGAGCCAAAACCAGAAGACGATATTCCCATGCACACCTGCATTCGAGTCCGTGCAGTTGAATGTGTGGTTGAGTTAATGTTCGCGTAAGTAGCTTGTTTAAACATAGTAGTCCACCGCCGCTTGAAATTCTCTGCCTTGTTATTGAAAGTAACTCTTTTGTGGTGAGTGCTTCAACCAATCACTTTCATGCATTCCGCTTTGAGCTTACCTTGCTCAAAAGCACTGTGTCTGTAAATCTGCGTCATGTATTGTCTACTTACTCAGTGTGCTGTCGTGCCAATATAGTTCAGCAACTTTTTACGTTTGCCTCTTTATACCGTTAACATCATTTTCTCTGAAGTGGTAAAATGAATCCGTAATCAGGTACCCATCGACTCTCGAAGGTGTTGGGCATAATTCCCTTTGGAATAAAATCTGTCCTTTTTAATGACCTGTCGTGTAAGCACACACTAGATGCATCCCAAAAACCCTGATCTGTTAATCTTATTCTCAAATATATTATGTTTATGGAATATGTAATGTCAAATGTGCACTCAGGTTGGTCACAGGAGCCCTGGATGTCAGAGCTTTGTCATTGTAATTTTCCGTCACTTGTCTTAGTTTCTGTTCTATTAGATGGAACTGTTGTGCGAGATTACAGCACGGTTGCTGTGCAAATTACCCAACACATACACGAACCAATGAAAAAGGGTTATCTAAGTATACAAAAATAGAATTTATGCACTCATTATAGAGACGAAAATGAGAAATTAAGCTGGTGGAAGAGTTTGGAGGATACGATTGAACAGGAGCGCCGTAAGAACGACATCGTACAGTCATTTGTCCCACAGCGGCTCAGTGTGAGTTGCATCCACTTATATTTTTGCATATTTCCGAATCCACAATGGTCAAACATGCTTTAGTTTATGACAGTCATTTGAAGCAGGTAAGTTAGTCTGCTCGATTGTGTATGTCGTTTTAATAAAATTCGCCTCAAACTCTGGTCATACCTTGCTGACGATGGAATCAGTTGATAACAGACACCCCAGGTGTGTTGATTTTTTAGGATAAAATATTGCTTATCCATTCGTTTGACTTTAAATCATCAGCTATGTATTCATTTGACCGAGTCATTGAAAATTTCCTTGGAAACTTCCTTCCTAGACTGGTTTTACATTTGGCTTAATAAATTCCTGCATGTTTTACCTTTTTTATCTACTGATTTTACCTGGTCCGAAGTAGTCACTCATTTTAAGTTTTCCTTATCGATCTTAAAGCGAAGTAAACAGTTTGCCATAAGCGGTAAATATCTGATATTGTTTCTACATGGCATTTTTCTGCTGCAAATCTATTTTTACTCATCTGGTTTACCTATGATTCGAAAGGGAGACTTCTTACCAGAACTAAAGCTCCACAAAACCTAGACTGTTAATTCTGCAGCTTTTAGCCATGGCGCATAGCCTTAAGCACTGGTGCGTCAAGGTACCTGTGCCAAGACATTCTCAACCAAGTATCTACTCACTCATCAGATACATTTCTTCGTTGGACCATTGCAGAATAAACCAGTTAAATTTTGTGAGCCTCTGCGCCCGTCTCTGGTTATAGATCTAATACTACATCGAGAATCGTACATTATTGTGAACCAAACAATCAAATTACCGTGTTGGCGATACCTGATCCATTTGGACCTACAGCTGTCGCCGCTGATGATTTCGTGTGATCTCTGTGGTTGCTTAAGCCCTCAAATTTCAACTTTTTTGATTTAATAAAAGCTTCAAATTGATTTTCATTTCAACAAGTCTCAAATAAATTTAAGTGATTTTAACCGGCACATGTACTGATGATAAACTACTGTCACGGAATTGGTGTGCAGATGTGCAGGTATGTTGTGGTTAAACTATTACCACCTCGATTGATTTCATTGCGTATTGCAGTCGATGTTGTCTACAGTGGAACACCAAATGCAACCGATTGTTTACAACAACGCGATCTTCGTGTCATTCCGTGGCTCACACCAACCGTCTGCATTCGTGAATCTAATTTGTTTGTGCATTCAATTGTGGGTCCAGTTTCCTCCTTGCAGTTCAGATTCCGCTCATCAAAAGTCTAAAAGGCAAGCATGTAAGAAGTCGGAAGTCTTTGGCAGATGCAATTCCGACCTCCCAGCTTGCTTTTGATAGGATTATTAGCTAAATTGAGTTCTTGCCAATTGTGAGTGAAATGTATCCTATAACTGGTCCCCGAGTGCGAGAGTATTTTGTTAGTTGTCAGCACAAGGTAAGGCGAGGTAGCCCATCAACTTTTAAAATGAACCTGCAACTGGGAATCATCTTTTTTCACAGACTTAATCAGTTTTGCTTTAGTTTTTCATCAGGTTAAAACTTTTTTTTGAATGCCCTAATACTGCACACAAGTTGATGCCTACTCCTAGGCTGACAGTTACGCACCACTTAAGTTTACTTTAAACCATGATTTAGTCGAAGACAGGCTGCTGATGTGTGTCCGCAAGTGATTATCTCTATTTTAGCTTATAAAACTAAAATTTCATTCTAATTCGATCCTTATCTAGTATTTTTCGATCGAAGTTCCCTGACATCATGCGAAAGGCAAAAGTTTTATCAGAATATCGAAGGATGGAGATGTCTACAACCAGGCTCTAGTTCTGAAGGCGCTCGTAAGGCACCCTATTAGTAAATTGTAAATTCATGCAACGTCTTGGCAGTTCATTCACGTTTAGTCAAGGTTCACCACTACCATCCACAGGAGATTTCAGACGACCACTTGCCCTGAGATCTGGATAGTATTCATTTGAAACCCAAATCTGGTATGTGATCCAATGGTGCAACTGCAAGCCCAAACTTTCGACATCAGATTTAATTCCTTGCAGGCAGTCCACAGCCTTCACTTCAAGGTTATTCAGAAATGGGTCGATTATAAAAAGTGGAACATCTTCCAAGGTTTGCTTGTGGACTTGTGTGGATTCCCATTTGTATGTCCGCGAACTTTTATAGGAACCCTCGTTTATCGAAACACCTGGTTCTAGGTTTGGTATTACTTAAATTTACGATGCACTACTAATTAGATCTTGGAGCAAATGTTAGGATTTATAATTGAAAAAAAACCTACCAACTTCATGTTTTCACGGCAGTTTAATTCATCTCTGGCGTGTTTAGTTAATGCCATCTAATCTCCTGACAAGTACTGACAAAAAGTGCGCTTCGCTCACGGCTACACTGTTAGTATTGTTGACAGACTGTGCAATTTGTTAAGATGTTTAGAAAGAGTCGTTGAAATTTGTTGTTTGTGTAAATTAAATATTGTGTTGCACTGCTATCACCAGCCTTCAGACTCTTCGGTTTATCGTAACACCTCTCTTTCGTGTGGGTAATTTTTCTTTTACTTTTTCTCCCCTTTATACTTCCAAATAGTGTTTAAAATAGTCCGGGTTTTTCATTAAATGTAACTCGATTTGGTGTTTAGGTATTATGTGCGCGTGCGTAAGGTCGAATTTTAACTCTGATGCAAAATGTTTGCTCCAAATGTATCATAACCTAATGACCACACTTTTTTAAGTACCAAATAGAGTCAGCCATTGATTCAGACATTTCTAAAAACAGGAATTCCTGTTCAATTCAAGAAAGCATTCGAAATTGCTGGAGCTATTTTCTGCTAATTTTTGGCCTATGAACTATCTCTTAACGAGATCCCGTGTTAACGATTTTGTCGTGGAAGAGGGTGGCGTATGAGAGCGATCAAAAGCTAGTTCCGATCAACAAATCGGCCACCGTCTGAGATCGCTCGTCCTAGTAAAGCGCAGACCGGTTAAAAACGGATGTTTGATCTCACTTCTAGCGGAAAACGATTCTCTCCGAGTCCTCCCACATTAGCGCACAAATTCACCGCATATTGGTACTTCTTATCGATTGACAGGACTTTGTCCTTGTGTGTTTGCGATAAAAGTGCGTTTTTGGAACCTTGAATGCATATATCGAGGTGGAAATGTCACCACTACGAAGTAACGGGATACACTCCTTATTTATTCCATGGAATTCGGCATCCAAACGTTGGAGATAAGTTTACCAATCATTTACGTGGTTGCACACTACGTAATTGATCGATTGGTGATAATGTGGACAGTTTGGATAACGTTTTGAAACGCTAGCACCAAAACAACCTTTCAGTCTCGCTAACTTCTTATTTTAGGCTTTGGATTCGAACGGTGGGACCTCAAGGGCGGCTGAATGGGTCAAGGACGAACAGGCTACGATGTGCGCCCTCTGCTACCGCAGATTCACGCACATCCGACGGAGGCATCACTGCCGGGCATGTGGCAAGGTAAGAGACATATGCGTCCACGTACTCCGTGGTAGTTCATTTTGACTTTACTCGAGAGCCTTTCCCGTCTTTACTCCGACTAAACCTAAGTAAAGTATGCAAACCACAAATAAAAATGTTTGTTTGGGGGACAACATGGCACACAGAATTTGCTCTTCGAATTTATTATATGTAGTTTACGGGCTTAGGGGCTTCTGTCAGTTGACGTGATTTTCTTGCGCCTAAGTGCTATTAGCAATTAACAAATCACGTCGTTACGATGTGTTTCAAGTGGTAAACGTCTCAGTTATTCTTTAATCTCGCCACACGTAACCTCAGACCATGTAATGCTCACCCTTCCCTTTCGATCTGTGTGGGTTGCTTGCAAGTGACATTCACTGGTAATCTGGGTGTTACGTAATTTCGCGAGGAGCTATAGTGACTTCAACAGCAATCGGGTCCGTTTTACTCACTCACCATATTTCCATCCATTCGGTAACTACATATTGGGGATGAGTATCGATTGGATTAACTTATGCGCCGATTGGTTTAACGACGCAATTGTTTTTCCGCATTGCTGATTTCGACTAGTGGAAAAAAATCAAATTTATTTTTCAAAAAAAGCAACTCACTAAGAACAAATGCAGTTTCGTGCACTGCCAAACGGATGTGCTCTATGTGATTGAGAAAGTTTCGACAACTTGTGTAAATTCATTGGATTCCTTTGAAAAATCAGATTGTCATCTTTCCAAAATAGGAATTTAGCAACCTGTAAATAACACCTGCATAAATAATCTTGAAAATGCGCTCTAAAGACAAAAAAACAGCTAAAACAATCCGTTAAAAGTGAATGTATACAACACATACAGTTGTTGACCACTATTGTGGACTTTGAATAGTGTCCCAACAAAACCTGTACAGTAAAAATGGTCACATGGAAATAACATAACACATGTCACATAACCTATGTGGTCTCTTTTACCATTTCAAATTACTTAAATGAGGTGGTCCCTTTCACCGTAACACTTGGGCGGCATCCTGATGCCGTTTCCTCAAATGTCCTGAATGTCTAGTGCCGAAACGTGAATGCGTTTACGCAGTATTATACCTTTTGTTTTCGCGTGGTGTTTTTCATCTCTTTTCTCAGGGCTTGTAGCAAGTGCGATCTCACAGCAGCAACTCCTCTTGAAAGCCTACATAAGTGTTGTAACTTAAGTAAGACATAAACTTTGGTGTTGGCAGCTTGTGTGTCCTTGTGAGTCTCAGAGCGTTGTTTAGTCAGGAGTTGTGTCCGCTGCTTCCACCGCATCATGACTAAGTCCGCTTCACACCCACGCGGCTTTGTTTACGGTGTTGGTAATCCTAACAGCGGATGTACACTAAGCCTTGCGTGGAGCCTCTAAATTCGTCTCTGTGACTTTTCACGTAGGCGTCAAACACTGGCTAGAGTAAGATGCGGCTGTGCCACGTGAACCCACCGCTTCAGCCAATGGAATTTTGTCAAGATGAAGCTTTCAGTTTACTTTTTTGGGACCTCACTTTAACTTTACAATTAATTTTTAAATCCAACTGAAGCCAAAATTGGGGCAAACCTTGTTGGCAATTAGCGAATCGCCAATTCATCGGAACCGTTATTCAAGCAGTGAATGAATCTTTTCTCATTTATACGGCAAATTTGAATAATCATGCTTGATCAGGCTTATGCTGTGGCTTTTCTAATTCGGCTTATTAGCTGTCCTCAAACTGCGTCGTCTTGTAGGGTGCTGAGTAACATGGATTTTACCACAGGTAGTTTGGGAATGTCGGCATTGCCTTGGAATTCCACAAGTAAGAACCACACTCAGTTTCCTTTGATACCAGTAGCGTTTCATTAGCAGGTGCTTTAAGGTCCGTCTGTGACGTTACTCCAGCCTGGTTCACGCCTAGTGCTTAGCGCAACCGTTCCGAGGTCATACTTATTGTGAATATTTACTTCCGATAAACCCTTGCAGAGATTTTCTGGTGCGTGGCTCGACCCACACATACGGATTACTTGCGTCACATATCTAAATACACGAACAACTGTACCAAGTTTCGCATAATGTCTTAAATTTACAATGTCTGTGCTGATCAAAGTCAAAGGCACATGCGAACACTTTGTTGATTTTGAGCCAATAACCAGTTTTGCAATTTCGGACATCAATTATTGCTCGTTCTTTCTTTAACATAGAAGAACTCCTATGCACGTTATATCCCCTAAATAGGAATGATTGTGCTTATGTTTCTGAATAATTCATGCTGCAGATACGGTGTGCTTGATTTGGGAACCCAAATTTCTTCTCGATGTTGAATCACATGACTGATTTTTAAAAGTACATACAGGGGGTCTGCCGCACAGGAACGTGACCTCCATTGTGGGCGCCAGCACAAAAAGCCGCTTATCTCGCCTGTGGTGTCAGGTTTAAGGTGATTTACAAGCTCCATTCACCAAACACTACCCAGATGATTCAACTTGGTGTAATCTCAGTATTGCGACTTTTTTCAGTACTAATATCTTGAATGCCTCCCCCGAGTTCATTTTTGAACCGCGAAGTTAATAAAAGTATTTCGGAACGTTATTACTTGCTGAGGAAAAGGATTCAAAAATGCAGAAGTCTGACATCCTGATACAATCTTTCAGTTCCTTTAATCGCATTTTTCAGGCTAGCTTAAATATCTTCTACCTGCCTTGTTGTTTGTGTAGATATTTTGCCGCCACTGCTCCAGCTACAGTGCAAAGATTGACCACCTGGGACCTTCCGAGGTTCGCGTGTGCGAAGTGGACTTTTATCGTCTAAATCCCAACTTGAAGCCCAAAAATGCCGCGGCTTTGGAACGCCTTGCGCGATTTTCAGAAGCGGTACGTACTCTTTTCACCTGCCAATGCCCCACCCTCGATTCCCCGTCACGCCCATTAAAGACGGCGACTGTTTTGAAATCGCCTTATCAACCGGCCTAAGTCGACTGCAGTATGAGAACTTGTCACCGTTTTTTCATCACTGTTTATTTTTTCCATCATGACCGAGGCAATTTGATACAATTGAGTGTCAATTTGAGTGTTTTTCCTGAGCTAAGCACGCTCTTCACCTAAGTTAGAATAGGAGACACCGATTTAAAAAGTCGATCGACGTCTCAGTGACTGTGTAATTGAAACAGCCGCTAATTTTGTTAGTTACCTGAAAGTTAAAGTTAGACTGAGCTTCGCTGTCTCTCCATTCGTGCTAAAAATTGTTCTGCCGCTTTCTAGTAAATCACAATTCACGGGTGTTAAGACACGTCAGTAACCCAGAGTCAAGTGCTTTTCCACGTTGATCTGGATTCTCATTAGCGTGTGCGCGCGAGTGTGTGTATGACTGCATTTATTTTTTTATTACTTTTTGATATGAGGACCTCATTAGGCAACTAACATCCATGTAAGTCCCCATTGAATTGGCGCGTTGTTCATTGGTGAGGAAAGCTGTCTGTGGTGGATAACTATCACCTTGTCACTTCTTTCATTTTATGCACTTTGGTGGGGCTGTTGTGCGTATTTCAGCTACCTCGTTTTGAAATGCTGGGCCTGTCGAGCCGATCGCACGTAACCGCCAACACTTCTAGATTGAGTTTATTCCTTATTTGCATCACATGGAGTGAATATTCCGGTTTGGCTGTTGAGAGTCCATTGCTACGTATTTTGAGTGAATAGGTTTCATCAGATTATTTGCAGTTTAGTGCTGTTTTCTTTGCTAGGGTCAGCGTTACGCGCCCTACCACCACAGTTTTCTGATGTGGACGACGCAGGTGCGCGGGCAGTGGCCACGCAAGAAGTCCCATCTGCGTGTGGAGTACTCCGCGGGACTTGTTCACCGAGAGGGCAACTCCTCGCGCCAGTATGGTCACCATCTGCTGCATCTGCGCAACTTGTCGCCTGCTTCATCGTCCTTGACTGGCGCCTCCTCCTCCTCCCCCCCGTCCTCCTCATCCTCCTCCCCTTTCGTAGCCACCCCACCCCGCCAATTGACCTTTGATTTCGCCCCCATCGAGAAGGCCTCCGACGCGTCGGCCACCACCGTTCCCCTTCCCGCAGCGCGACTCATCTTTACCCCCAGCATGTCACGCGTGTTTTGTGTCCTCCAGCCAGACACACTGTTGGCAATATTCGCGGCCAAGGAGGACGCGAAGCCATACAGTCAAGTGGCTCTGCTCGGAACGCGACTAATCTACTTGGTCAGACTGGGTGTCGAGAAAGGCGACGTCGACCACTCTGACTCCTCAACGCCGTCAAGTCGGTCACTTTCGAGGGCCAGCAGTTCGAGCAGTCTAAATCTACCCACGCCTACACCTTCCGCTAGACCATGTAAGTGTTTCTTGCTTAAAAACTGCTCTTTCCCGTACATCAAATCCTAGAAACTTTGTATCATTATCCCCATCTTATCTCGGCATGACCTTAATTTCCTCGCGTCTTGGCGCCCGGTAAAAGCGACACGGCATGAAAGTTTAACTTAGGCAAGGTAAATTAGACTACAACTGTCTTGTACGTCGTAGTTTTACTATTCAGTCTTTACCTTCAGTTTCAACAATCTGTATTCATGTCCACACCAAGAATACGCGTCGAAAGGTAAATTATCATATTCTCAAAGCTTATGTCTAGACCGAAAGTCGTGTCAAATCAATCAACACAGGCGTTACTTGAATGATTAAATATGATTACAATGTTGGTTTTTAATCAAACAATATTGCTAGGAAAGCGTACAACAAGAAATAAATCAGTGGTTTCCGATCTAGTGCTTTGCAGTCTTGGGTGCCAGGGAGGAATCCTACACATTATTTGGTTGTGGGCAACACTGCAATGCCTCTAAGTACTTCAAAAGGGCCTGCGAGGACAATGAACAGCGACTTGCATGGTGAAATATTTTCGAATCTGCGATGTGATGGTTTACATTTATTCAGGGATTGTAAATCTAGGCGCCTACCGTAACGACGAAAATGCAAAATTCGAATTAAATGACGTTGAATCTGTGTTACATGCTGTGGCAAAGTTTATTGCATGAATCGCTCAGACTCGAACCAGCAGGACTTCGCACAGCTTCACTGTGGTGACGAGTTGAATTTAAATATACTTCGGGTTGGCAAAGTCAGCCTTCTGAAATTAGATGTGATAGATTTTAAAAATCTTTCATTACACAAGTTTGTGGATGGAATGGGGATATTGCAGAGTTTGATCATTGAGATTTCATTAAACAGATTCCCCTGCTTTTATCTTGTTTTGCCACTTTTATACGATTATTCATCGTAATGGTTTACAGGTTAATTAACGTTTAAGAACCTACTTTAATAATGACAGTAAAATCTCATCTGCTTCATCCATATCAGAAAAATTGAAGTCAAAATCCTAATTATGGCCATTTCAGACACCCCGCATAGAATTGTTTAGACTAGACTACTATTTCAACAGCGTTTTCCCCGTTTCCTAAAAAGCCTGATCCGATTAACTGTGCATTCTTGCTGTGCATGAACCTCGGCTTATGCCGTACAGCGTCACCCACTGAACCACCTCTTTCTTCGCGAACAATTCGGCCGCCTCTGCAAAAAGCCCTAACAGAGGGCGATGCAGCAACTCATCAAAACAACCATTTCGGCCAAAAAACCACACACGCGTCCTTGTTAGCCCCCTCGGAGAGACCAACACAGAAGGCGGAGGTGGAGGGGGAGGAGAATGGTGATGGTGGTGGTAGTGGTGAAACGCCGTCAATCTGCTGGCCCAAGTACTTCAAGCCAGTGTCCGACGAGGCCCTCTCTGTGCTCTCCAACATGAACGGATTCCTTGTGTTACCCAGCAACACTGACAAAATGGGGCACTATTTCGAGGCGCCTAACGAGGAACTTCGCAATATGTGAGTTTCCAACACCCGATCCACCCCGGTTTACGCGTTCAGCTCATGCAATCGCTTCTATTTTTCCTGCTAACTTAAACCAAAAAATGCATCGTTGAAGAGGTCAGTGTATAAGTATACTCGTGGCCGTTTCTAGTATATGTAGCTCGAATTCTAGATAGTTTGTAACGATCTTTCACACGTTTTTCGCATTCATCAATTTCGACACAGTGTGAATTTGTTTTTAGACCTCGGAATTGTAATAATGGTGGAAGGTTAGTCTCTTATGCTAACCCTTTTATGTTTCAGGTGGATCAAGAAGATCAAGAGCTGTATTGTTGAATTCGGCCGGGGCTGAGCAAGCAGAGTGCTTTGTATCATTTGTTTTACAACTGTACGTGAGGCCTTCCAGACACGTGCTCTCTTTTTTTTCTATTTCATCGTTTTGATATTTTGATTTCTTTTTACAATGCCCCCTTAACTGCAACTGCGACATTAATAAAGTACTTGCATTTTAACTATCTTCTTTTTAAAAGATTATGATATGGCAATAAATCGTTTTATTGGAAACGAAGATGCGCGTTTTAAGTCATGGGATTGGTTGATATCTATTTACAGCAGCGCCAAATTATACTTGTCCTTTATGTATCAATTTATAATACTTCCCGTTGACATGTCTGCCATTTTTGTTACTGAAGAAAACCTTTAAACTTGAATGTTGCCTTAGATTATGAGTAAGGTTCAATTGACGTATGCCAATTTGGTGTGCTGATTAATTCCAATAGCACAACCTAACTGCCCGTGGTCTTTAAATTTGCTTCGGCTTTGCACCTGATTTTAAGCAGAAATCTCACACCCGTCTATTGACTACCTCAACCCACCACATTTCAACTGCGCTGCGCGTTACGATGAAATGAAGAATTCAATTTCCCCTTCACTTCTCTTCATCGTTACGCATATCCCGCTGTTCCTCACGAAATAACAAGTGCAAGTAAGACCTCCCTAACTAACAGCCTTTTCTAGAAATTTGTTCAGCTTTAATTAAAATGTATTAACCACTTAGGAAGTTTGTGGTTCGAAGTGAGTTGTTTTTACATGTTTAGATTCTCAGCAATGTAGGTCTATTTGCCCTCCTTACACAGACAGTTACTTTCCGCAGACGTTACTAATCAACAACATGACTTTTGACCAAATTTACGCGTATACTTATCATGGCAAAGACTACAAACATAGAATGTGTTTTTGAATTGGCATTTCAATTTTGGCCTCAAGGTACAAATTCAGCCCTCGGGTCGTTACTTCCAAGTCAGTTCCGATTTTTAAAAGCACCCCGAAACTCACTGACTAACTCTGCTTACTTGCACGCTGGTTTCTATTTATGTGCATTCTGTCGTGGCGCCATTCTTCGCTTTGTTCAAACTTACTCCCACGAAACCATCTAGGTAAGGTTATCGTGCTGTCATTTGCAAGTAGAACGTCCTTGAGTTACGTATATTACGCAAAAACGGTTATCAGATTGGCCATTACAGTCGATGCTTTCGGTGGGTCGACATTGTCCAGCAAAACTGCTCCAGTAGCTCTTAGCAAAATCCGCAATGGACACCAATCTCTGTGGCCGCAGTACAAGGAGGCAACATTCGTCACCTCGGTGATTCATTTTGGAGTACTTCCTTGCACAGTTGAAGTTTTATCTCTAGACGAAACAATGTTTGACATGGTTGGTTTTGCAATCCCTAATTCATCGGTAAAAATTATTGAACGCATTTTGCAGTGTACTAGAACATCGGCTTCTGCAGTAATTTGAAATAAATCATTAGTCATTCTCAGCTATATTTTGAAATATCCCTAACCCGTCATTTCTACTACATGTGAAAATTTTAATTAACCAGAACCCACATTCTCCTGCGGCATTATAAACATCCCTGAGTGGTGTTTACCCCATATTTAAACCAGCAAACATGTTTCGTTTAGGACTCCCGATTCACACGTTACTTGCAAACACTTTACATGCGATATTTACTAACCCGATTTGAGCGGTTTCACATTTCCAAACTGTGTGTGCAAGCTTGCGGTACATGGTGATTTTGGCCGCGACGCACGTGCTCGGGTAATGACAATATTGCGGTATGCACAGTAGTCGATAAATTACGAGTTTGGTGTCACAGCCAGAACACCCAACACTAGTCTGTTTCACTGGATTTACACTAACAAAAACGGTCCCTGTGCGTTTTGAAACCTCACAACGTCAAATGTTAGTTTCTATGGTTCAGTGGATGGAAGCCGGCATTCAATGAAGCCTACGGGTTGCGATTATTTACAGCCTATGCAAACTTTTAAACAACCACTTACAACACCCAGTTTCAAATAAATACGGTGTAGCGCCAATGGACCATTCCATCTACGGCACCTCCAATCATAAATGGCTTGGTTTTGACGTAGCCTTGTGGATGAAGCTTAAATCTGGGATCCAGCACATCATATCCAGCACCGCGACTGAACACTGCTCACCCAAACTGATTTCCTCCTTTCCAAGTTACTTGTACACATCTAATTTTAGCTATTTTTTAACCTAAGCTAGGGGGTTCTCGATTACTTTCATCAATGACAACCAGAAACTCCATGGACGTTCTGAAATGTACCAATAAAAAGGTGAATAATTTCTTATCATCAGAGTTCCTCACAAATACAGGACTTCCGTCATTACACCAAAGTCTCTAATTGTTTAAAAGTTTTCACCAAGTCCAGAGAAGTTGTCCTACTAAGGCCACAAGTTGAATGAAAATAAATCCAATCGAATTCCGTTTTGCGATTTGTCACGGATTTATTTCAAAGCACGTTTCAATATCATGTTTTATACTCTTGCATGTTCGTAAATCGCACAAACTTTGCGAGATTGTTGTTGTTCTTTATTCCATTCAAATCATAAACTGCCGCCTTTCACCAACCGACATAATCCGTCTCGTGTTACGTACGCTAGTTTTATGGGCTACGACATTGACAATATGCGTAGATGCCCACTAAGACCACTCATTTACAAGTCCGGGTTGCGACACTTAACCACTTTTGGGATTTTCTGTTTGAGTCAAGACTTACGTTTGCGTAGGATGATCATTGGAGGCGACACTCTCGTGTGCTGTTTGGTTTTTTGCCTAAATGTCGACTCTCCAGGCCAGCCACTCCTCTTTCAACCCAAAACTGGAGCTAAAAATTGCATGTGAACAGGTTAGATCGCGAACAGTTGTTTTCACTGAGTGGAATGTTTGCTTTGGTTAGCTCCGTCTTTCGGGTTTCTAGTCACCGGTAAGAATATCTACCGGGAGGCATTTGAATGCAGTGGTGTTGTAACAACTCGAGAGACAGTCAAATTAACGTAGGCATTTCATTGATACATCCAGATTTGCAGGAAAATCCCCTTGGAGTTGAGGCCTGTCGTTTGTACATCGGTTGTCACACAAGGCGTCGGCAGCTCTCTTTCGTGGAGATTATCTGAACACAATGTTTGCGTCTAGCCCCCTGGATAATGAGTATTTCGTTCTTATTTATTGCATTGTTACGTGTAAACAACGGCACTTCCACTGAAGGTTTAAAAAAATGCCTGCTCATTACCCTCTCGGTTTCGCGACCACCAATGTCTTGGGAGCTGCTTAGTTTGTGGATTAAATTGCTATTTTACGAGTAAAATTTCATTAAACTCCAGCATATAACACGGGACTAATCGCGAGAACTTCCCAGTGGCCAGGTTTTTGCAGTTTCCAGGTGACGTGGTGATGTGAGTTTAGGGAGGAATATCAAAATTAAAGTGAAACCAATTGATGCAATAGTAACCACCAATGTAGACACGAGAATAAATGAGGACAGTGGGGTTGTAGCTGCAGCAATGTAAGTGCGATCGAGTGCCCATAAACTTGGAGCGGTTGAATATGCAAATGAAATAGCAATAATAAGTTAGATTTTAAACTGCGAGCAATCAATATAATTTCAGTTAGCCTGTAGTTACACTTGCTAAAATTGAAGTAAGCACATGAAAATTTTTTCCTGTTAACAGGAACTTGAGGCCTTCAAAAACACTAACTTTTCTTGTAAAATAGAGTTTTCTCAAGAAAGATTTTTTATTTCACAGACTCCTAGACTGTGGAAAAACATTTGAATTCAGGCATTTAGAGCACAAAACTGAAAGTCTACTAGCAGGTAAGCGAGAGAATCGTTCTAACAAAGTCCGGAATAAATAATGACATTATTTTAAAACAAACTTGCATTTTCACCTAACTATGTACGTACACTGCTCAATCCTAGTTGCGGGAATCTGTAAGTTTCCACTGAAACAACGGGTTCCGAGTTGATTCAGATTCGCGGTTGCCGATTATTAACTCGTGATTAATGGCATGTGATCCATTCAAGTAAGCCATGCTCAAATACCGGATCACAATGGAATGATTCAATTGGTAAACGCGTATTAGGGGTCGACAACAGCTTTTCCACGTCATTTCGTGCAGTCAGTGCGTGAAACATTGGCTCCCGAGTTCATGTTAAGCTCTCAGGAGTAACTGCATGCGAAACGCTTTCGCCAGCTTTAGACTAAGCCTAACGAGTTAATGAAATTGCGCCAGAAACATGGCTGTTTTGTCAAAAATTGCATAATTCACAATTTAAACTGAAAATTACAACGGAGTTTATGTATAACTACTTAATTTACTAATTCATTGGACACAAGTCTTCGTGAGGTACTAATAAACCTCAAGCCAGGTTAAAAAGAGTTTGGGCCAAAAAAGCAACAGTGTTGGGGGTGGAACACTCCAAATCAATCTGGCAAGCGCGATCAGCGCATACAACAAAGAAAAAAGTGAGTTAAATGGGGGGAGGGGCCATTGACAGATGAGAAACGAGCGTAGTGTTTGTACATTTCAATTATTTGTATGGATATTTTTGTGACTGATGTGAGAGCACCCTGGCTTGAGCACTTGGTGTGAATTTTATTTTACCGAATGTCATCATTCAGTTAACATGAGAAATGCCAAATTTGTTGCTAGAAGAAATGGTTCCTATGACGTAGGTCGACTGAAGAAAATTAAGCAAAAAACGCCCCTTTTCAGACATTGGCGTACATTTGCAGGTTGCCTTTATCGAGTGACAGGGAAAGATGAGCCATTTTGAACAAAACGTCGGCTGAAGTTGAGGCGAAAGCTGTCACAGAAAAACATATCATAACAAGACATCGATGGAGTTTCTCACAACCTTTCCTTATGCCAAATGAAAACTTAACAATTCACCTCTCGTAGATCATGAAGCATACCGGTGCCAACGATAATTTCATAGAATTCTCCAAATGAGGATCTGATCATTGAATAGATATGCCCGCATAAATGTGTTCATAACTTATCTAAAAGTCGTCACAACTTATGGATTAAGAAGGAATTACAGTTATTTCTTTATTTTCATCATCAAAATAATTATGGAATAGATTCACAGCGTAACAAGTGATTCGTACAAAGTCCATTGGACTGAACAGATTAAAAGAATCGCTTAATCGACCAATGATTTTAATTGATAAGGAGGCCGGCATACGACAATCTACCAGCATTCAAACCTCACTTGAACGGGAAGGTGAACGGAGTCCCCGCAACCAGCGTAAATCCAAATTCTTGCCTAAATGAGAAATCCACTAATGATTCTGCGTTTTATGCGTACGCCTGACGAGCAAAAGTCCTTTTAACTTGACTGCGTTAATGTCGGTGGAGTAACGTCGGAACGATTCTACCACTTGGCAACACAGTTCTGGTAATCCACCAGATTCTCGACGCAGCCAAGCACCGGGTGTTGCGGCACAAGGCGTCAAAACGGTAACCTTTGAGACAAAGTTTACACAATCGTTCAAATGAGGAACTATTAGCTAGGTGAAGGTGCAAGCGACAATAGGTACGCTGAGACAATGAACTACACTCCGATTAATTTATGCGCAAGTTGTTTGAAGAAAATGAAATGCCGCAAGATTACTGAAGCCGAATATTTTGAGAAAACAGCAGATGCACGTACCAAGGGACCGATGAAATTTATGAAAAAGCAGGTGAGCGAACCGCAGTAGATGAAGGGTTTGGGGCAGATATTAAATCAAATTTAGAGCCTAAATATCCGACACCAAAAAGGGCCGCTGATCCGCTCACACTGACGTCGAGTTGAGAGATCACACCGACTATCGCAGTGGCAACTTCGCAACCCCAGACCGAACTGGTTTCAACTTGTTGAAGCGGAATGAGCCAATTCCCGCTTACGAACACTTGAAATCCCCGACAGCCAACGCTTACCCTGGTTGTGGTTACCACCTATATGAAAAAGGGACATTCACATCAGCGATTCCAGCTGACCCCTAACCCTATGTGAAATATTTCAAAGCCCAAAAGCCTAACAAAACAAACAACTTCCCGCAACATAACGCGGACCACGCTCCACACCAAAATACACGGGACCACCTTCTAAGATAGAACATTAGAACTCGTACATAACTTAGGAACCAATTTGCCTAAATGGACAGTGATGAAATACTACCGATTAACATATCGCCCCTGGATAGAAAGTGGAAGCCCACGAGTACGAGTAAGCTTGCTTAGACCAAGAATATCCTGGACAAATAAGGCGAGCATTACAGCTACTTCTAAGCAGGTAAAGTACCAGGCACATTAGTTGAACAAAACCCATGTTGCGCAGAGACGCTTCGACAGTATCCGTACCCGAGCATTTAGTAATGTTCACGAAAGGTCACAAGAAGCGTTTCCAAATAACCAGATAGGCAGTCACCTATGTAACAGTACAGCGACAGCTACATCGGGCGAATAACGACGCAAAGACGACTTTGCATGCAATTAACCACAGGAAACGGCCAAACAGGAATTAGCGCAAGGATTCAGGGCCATCTGACAATCTACCAGCAAGCTACAACGACCGATTTAACCGGTTCACTAAAAAACCTTTTATTATCACAACTATTGCATGAAATGCAAATACTAACGAGAAGATAAAACTATATTCAAGGCTGTTTACAAGTCGAAGGCCTTGCGCACCGGACGGCCGATTGATTAGAAAGCATACAAGATCAAAAACGCCATCATCAAACAGAACAGGCCCATGGCTTCACTTAGCGCGAACCCAAGGATGGCGTAGGAGAAAAGCTGCTGCTTGAGGCCGGGGTTTCGAGCATAGCCTATCACGAGGTTCCCAAAGACAGAACCAATACCAGCCCCTGATCCTGCAACGCCAATTGTGGCAGCGCCAGCACCAATGTACTTTGCGGCTTGATCAATGTCCCGACGAACAACGGAAGTATGAAGATTTTTGGATGTAATGTCAGATGCTGCAAGTGGGCATAGTTTGGGCAAACCACTTAGAACAGCACGGGAGACAAAAGGCCGTGAAGCCACTGTCATTGTCTTAACAAGTGAGAGAGTAGGGAGCATCTTAAAAGAAAAAATAAGAAATTAACTAAATGGAAGACTAACAAACAAGTACAAAACAAGCAAAACCAACCATTCTCGCGTGGAAGACTCGGAACCGAAAGTAGACAGCACCCGCCAAGACAAGACTTTAAATGATGATAATGTTTACTTAAACAAAATCACGAAAACTTGGAAGTGATTGCATATAATTCCAAAACTAATCGCTAAAAGCGATACTTAAAAATTACACTTATAGCAACAAAGCAATAATTTAAAATTAGTAGTTGGTGGAGGCAAAAACAGACTTTTAACTAGTCAATTGGCAATAGCTTCACACAAATGCAGTCATGTGTGATTAAATGTTGTGATCGCGAATTTTGTTGATTTTTTGAGGTGTAAGCCATAATTTGTACAGCGTCGTCCTTTCGTGCATTCACTGATTTCAACCAGTGTAAAAAAATTTGTCCATAAATTTTTAGTTATGAATTTTAACTTCCAGCTACGATGCACGATCCTGTAAATGGGAAATAAAAACTCATAAGATATGTGAAAAAAGTATGCAAACTTGCATACATTCGGCATAGTCAGATGCAGAGCATGTTAATTTTTACTTATGTAATGCGTCAGTTACTCTTTTTTCCGCAAACAGTTATAAGCCCGCGATCATTCCACCGTTACTTCTTTATTACCAGTAAACATAGTCATGGTCTCAATGGGTATGAAGCTTTTTAAACATCCGACACTAATACACTATTTTTATACATTTTCATCATAAGGACTGTTACTACTTCTTCACATTATTTAAACTTATAAGGCTGTAATTTTGTTTACACAACGAAGAACAAAATGTTCCTAGATGAATTAATTAACCGTTGCGATTTATGGACTTCCTTTTTTTATATATTGTTAATATTATTATGTGAGCACAGACAATGACTAGCATTTTCCACATTTATGGAAGGATTCTACTCGCATTTAAGCCTAAAGCATGAAAAACAGCAGAAAGCATTCTTTTCCTAAGACAATGTGGCCAAAGCCACTGATCACGCGTTTATTCAAAACAGCGTATGAAAAAGTTATATTGCACCCTCAAATATATTGGTTCACAACTACCGAATCTTTGCCCTTTTCAATGGCGTCAGTAAGCTATTGCATCATGCAATGGTACATTTGTGTTTATGTTAGCAGAAAAACTTATCACAGGAAAATGTACACATGGGTGGACTCAAAACTGCTTTCATGGATGACGGTAAGATCCATTCACTGACTAATTTAGCATACACCTGCCCGATTTTCTACCTTCTCTTTCCCCAATTTTGGTTGTACCCTGATACTTTTACTCAATTTTGCTGATTCAATGTAACTGACATTCCGTTATTTTGCATGTGGTATTTGTTTACGTTCTGATCGCTAGAAATATTTTTATAAAAATTATATGAGCATGCAAAAGCCTACTGTTTCACTATTTTACTCATTATTTATCAGGTTTTTTCATGGGGCTCTCGCTGAGTAATACTTACAATATTTACATTACAGCAAATGAGTTCAGAAATTGAGGCAGTCGAAAGTGATTTTTCCAGCTTACTTTCTGCAAACGTAATATTCATTGTCAAGCATAGCAAGTAAGTTTTTTTACTGAAAAAACAATCGAAATTTAGCAGGCTGTTTACGGACACCCATTAATGTCAGCAATTTACACATTCATTTAATCAGTCACCACTACTCCGCACGTCTTAGCACGAAGAGCCAGCTTGATGCTAATAGTCATGTATATTTATTCATCTGTCCTATATCTATTCTTAGGCAGTTAGAAACATTTGAAGGCAAAGTCAAATAATACAATTTGATTGAACAAATCATGTAAATTCTAGGCAAAATTCAGTTTGTTTAAATACATATTTTATTTTCGAGCTTAATCAAACGGACTAGAAGTGCTTAATAATGGTATACTGTCGTACTTTTTATACCAGCATATTTATAGAGCATACTGTCATACAATGGCTCAGCTATTGTTGGTATGAAGGGAAAAGATTGTGTTGCTATTGCCACTGATATGCGGTTTGGCGTTCCCCATCAAACGATTTCTACAAATTATTCAAAAGTCGAACAATTCGGCCCTCATTTGTTTGTTGGATTCCCTGGCTTGGCGACAGACAAGGAAACTGTGTACGTTTGTATAAATTATAAAACTGAATTTTGCAATACTGGGTGCGCAGATATTCCCTTTAGTGTTTTACTTTGTTAAAAATTTCGGTTATAAGTTGGGCTAGTGTATGTTTTCGTGTCTCTGAGTAATTTTGCGCAATGAATGCAGATGGGATTTCGCAACGTAGAAATTGTTGTTGCTGTAGTAGTATTTTGACGTGAAGGTTCTCGGCATGTTTGCGCAAGTCTCATTTTAGTGATAATTCATTTTTACGTGTATTTATGTTTGGTTTCGGCAATTTTTTGTTCTTCTAATAAGTTGTTACGTGCACATGCGTGCTTTATCTTTTCGAATACATTGTCTCTGTGTGTACTTTCCACTGTGCTATTTTTCAGTGGTGTCATATTCAAATACTCCCTGAATAAATATTCAAATGCTGAACCTGATGGGTGCACATTTTATCACTAAATGTGTGCATTTTTTTTTAATTATTTGGATGAAGCTACTATGTCTAATGGCGGGATTGCGTAGATGATAATTACCCATACACTTGACTAACCATATTAAAAATACATTTTTCCTCTTTTAAATTATATTTGATTGAACTTTATCTCTGTTAATTTAAGAATGTAAAGTCGTTAACAGCATCTGTCAGGCTAGATTGGAGCATTTCATTTGTTCGATGAATCAGCATAACTTCTGCATCACTCCGGTTTGTTGTATCTTGAGACATTTAACATCCCTTTGAAGCCATATACCTAAACTGTGTTTCTGTTTCGTTTTCTGCCACTTTTTATCAACTGCCTTCGTTAAAATCCACATCATGGCATCCTAGCTCCGTGCTGTACATGGGTTATCAAAGTTAAGGGGATTCACATTTATGCCACTGGTGCCACTTTATAAGTATAACTGGATTTCGTTTACATGGTGGCATATTAAGTTAATAATCTTATGTCACAATGGGATACCTCGATTTTGTTTTCTTTTGTTACCTTTTGACTGGTAAGCTTTGGTTTCTTTAACAGGTTTCAGCGTCTTCGCTTTCGGAAGAACATGTACGAACTTCGAGAAAACCGCCATATAAAGCCGAAAACCCTTCTATGTATGCTTTCAAATCTATTGTATGAACGCAGGTAGGAATGTTCTAATTAACCAACTACATTATTCTAGATTTGGTCCATATTTTGTTGAGCCTGTAGTTGTTGGTATCGATCCTGCTAGTGGCGCTCCGTTTGTTAGTGGAATGGATTTAATCGGTTGTCCCGCCGAATCAGAAGAATTCGTAGTTGGTGGCTCCTGCACGGAGCAATTGTATGGCATGTGCGAAACGCTATGGGAAAAAGACATGGTGGGTTCTGTCTTTATGCCTTCATTTGATTATGTTTTATTAAAACAAACCTCAGCTTACTATATTCGTCAGTGTTGTTATTCCTCTCGTGAAGGAAATTATTTTAGGCATGGCTTTCAGAACATTTAATGTTGAAACCGAGTGTGAATGTGTTTTTCTTTACCTGCTATGCCCATACTTTTTACTTCAATATTCGATTGTATACTTGCTACGTTCATCTGTTCTGCTATTTTATGCCACAGAAATGTAAAGTAAATGACCCCCAAATGACTTCATAACACAGAAAGCTACGGTTAATGAAACTCGCTCTTTCATTTGACCAAAACTGTCCCGTTTACTATATGGAGTGATTTTTGTGCTTAGAAGGTCTAAATGCTTAATTTAAGCTTTTTTGCGTGTCGGGTGTTATCAGCTCTTGTTAGCGTTCCAGTCTTTGCGCTTACTCTAGGTATACGTAAAACTTGAGCTAATTATAACGCATTTCTGGTTTCATGTTTTATCTATTCAGGACGCGGCCGCGTTGTTTGAGTGCATATCCCAATGTATTTTGAACGCAGTGAATCGTGATTGTATTTCTGGATGGGGGGCACGCGTATACTTAATGTAAGTTATTTAATTTCCTAACATTCCTGTACTCTAGTGAAAAGGATAAGGTCACCATCTCGGACCTCAAGGGACGTATGGACTGATTTTTTTAAATTTATGGATATGATAATAAACTGTTGCTGAAGACTGATTTTTTTGTCTTTTTAAGCAAACGCCACCGATTGGCCCTGGTTGTGAACCGTTTCGTAAAATATTAGGATAAATAGGGTTTGGACCACCTATTTATTACCCTTAGGCTCCGCTGTTTTGCCATCCGGATACTCAAGGTAGAATTTTTATTCCAAATCCCCCATTTAGTTGGTCGGACTCGGCGCAACCAAGTGGATTCTAATTTTAGGCTTCATACATGAGTCACTAAATTTATACCGTAAAAAGCCGAAAATAGTAAATTAATCTTCGACTGTGACCAGTTTTAACGTCTAGCTTAATACTTATACAGTTTTTCGTCTTAAATTTTATTCGATACGCGTCCGTTTGATAAATGCCGCTACATTTACCTTTATAAAGATACGACTCTGAGATTATATACAAAAGCCTCAAAAATTTCTGGCCGTGTCTAATCACTGGCTGCTTTAAGAAAATGCCTCAGTCATCATAGATTCAGACTTCCCACTATTTCCTGTCCCATCACTCACCCTGGGGTTTTATCGTCGAGCTCTACCGCGTTGGGTCTTTTCGTTGTTTATATAGCCCAGTGATCTGATCATCTCTGTAGTGTTTAACTCTGAGCCCCCGAAACAGCAACTAGTGCTAACAGTCCCTAACCTTTCATGGTGCTATTCCTTGGAAAACCCTTTCGGTCCCACTAGCAAAACAGAACACCTGAAAAAATTTTGATTCCGATTGACAATCACTGAAGCCGACCTCACTGGGTAAATAAGACCCCGGTTTACGCAGGAGGCTACCAGTCTTCCTAAGTTTCTGTTCTTTTTCGATGAGGAATCGCTAGCAGTTCTAACGCTCCAGACCCTTCAAATGAAGATTCTCTTACCAACGCAAATTTCTTGTATACGACCACGTGTGTTTGGACTGACAAACTCACGCCGTTGTATCCCGGTGGAGACCCTCCGCAGCTTAATTGATAGGACCCTAGGCTTGTTTTCAAACACCAGAGCTTGTGCATTGGTAGACCCTGGCTTTGCAAATTTTGGACTGTGGAATCTACCTCCAAGTGGTGGCGTCGCATTTGCTTACCTCTCGTGCGTTTTCGGCTGTTTTTTCTCATTTTTCGAAAACGTATTGTATACATAAGCTCAGATAAACTATGAATGAATGCAATCAGGCCTAGTGGGTTATCAATAAATTTAAAATTTATTAATCTTTTGTGGAAATTATGAAAAAATGTTCACAGGTATAGCAGTTAAAGAAAATAATGAAGGCAACGGCAGGCAATGAAGCACATAAATCCAATAAAGTAAGGTTAAAATGCCACTTTTATCAGTGATTCTTCTAGCGGCGCTTCCGAGGAAAGAGTCATAGACACTAGTTCCCGGAGCTAGGCACTTCAACGTACTCAGGACCGGAGCTGCGCCGAAGAACTGTGCAGCAGAAGAGTAATGCAATGAAGAGGCCAAACATCTGGAAAATGATGGGGAACGCGGGATTACAAGCAGCCACGCCGACCGGTGGATACGAAGCGGTACAACCCAGTAAACCCGTGCGTTTGCAAAGGAGAACTCGCGTAGCAACTTGACTATCCAACTCTTACGTATTGACGACATTGGTTCCCATTGTGGTGACCAAGGTTTCATCGAACTCACAACTGACGAGTCAAATAGGAGCTGGATACATGGAATAATGGCTTTATAAGAAGCCGTTTAAGGTTGAGGTGTCGAAGGAAAATCTGAACTGTTTAATGCATGTGACATTTAAGAAGGTTCAGACCTTTGTATTTAAAGAGGGTGATTACTTTTCATGTATTCCGTTTGTGTGGAGGATGTGCAAACAGAGAATAAGGCAGTAGAGGAGCAGTTTCTCCACACCAGTGGTTGCGCTTTTTCGTGTTTGGCACCTCTACCCATATAAGCGGGGATGTAGTATCCTAAACTCAGACCTCTATATCCAGATTGTCTACAATTGACACGCCACTTAAGAACACGTGCCTCAGGTCCTGGGTATTATATGGGTAAACGAAACACAACGTAGAAGAGTCAGCACAGCGTCCTACGCGAGTGTTAATGATTAGACAGATGCCACCTTAAGAACAGCTTTGTTGCCTGGCCGCCCTGGTTAGGTTAGGCTCTTTTCCACCTTGGCGGCAAATAAAAGCCCCGCAGCCATCAAAGAAGTTTCGATTGAGAGAACTGCGAGGATTATATAATCACACGATAATGGGCTTTATATCGTATCCGACGGCTTTCAAACAGGCTAGAGAGCCCAGGCAAGATTTCGGCAATTAGCGTGAAGGTGCACGCCTCCGTAGATCAACCACTTCGAGTAGTTAGTTAGTGGATGAACACGCTATCTTTTTCTCCGCCGTTCTAGTATTAGAGCCAAGCATCGTCCGCAGACACGGTGTGACTAGTCGCTGTGCTCCTTATTGAATCGTGATACCGCTGGCCACCAGGCGACCATTTTAATAGACTGGTTTTCAGTTGCAATGCAAAACTTACTTCACAAGAAGCAATCGCAAGTACGACGCCAATAAATATCCGGAATCCGTGTTGAATAGCTTCTGTGGATTTCTCATAGCATCCCTAGAATGGGAAAAATGTGTTAAAATTTTTGACAGACACATCTTGAAAACGATCAAGTTTGGACGACTACATGAACGATTTTGTGTTTGATTTACCTTCAATGAAATGCGATAAAATGTGGTTGAAAATCGGTCATTATAGTGGAAAACTTGACCAGGCGAAATTAAAACTTTGATATGAAAACGCGCTGCAGTGGACGGTCCGCGCCATCAACTAGGAATGTCGTGCCCGAACGACACTTGTCAAAATGCAAAGTTCTCTAGGCGTCGATTTTTCGCACATTAAAATTTTAAACATTCAGCGAACAAATGAAACCCCTTTCCTTCTCAAAAAATTAAAAGCACACACACGAATGGGCACAATACGAGTCGCGACCTCACCCGATGCAAAACCTCAAAACTTGATTAGCATAAGACTTACCACTGGATAAGCCATAGAGTCACAAATTTCGGTTGGCGGTGGGCAGCAAGATAGGGGAAGCGGAGCTGACCCGTAGTCTTCGCGGCTCCTCCCTCCACAACACTCGAGCTATGTGTTACAAAACACGACCATTCTTACGACATAGTTAGGCATGTCAAAATAGGTAAATTTGGATGTCGAGGTATAAGCAGACAAAAAGGTAAGAGTGAATATAACACCCCATTTCATTTTTTCGGGCGATATTCTTAAAAAAACCTTGCACAGTTCATGAACCACGATTCGCAGGATCGGCGGCCACCAGCAGAGAAATCGCATCGCATTTACGCGTGATGTTTACTTGGTAACACAGGTAAGTAGCTGGAGCCGAGGCGTGATGGCCTACCTTTTTGAGGAAACTATTGTAAATGAACACTAAGTAGTAAATCATAAGCAGCGGCATGAATTTTTGAATGGTCGCAAATGGAGATATCCAAGAAACATTGCACATATACTAAGTGCTCGATTTCTCGCAGAACAAGCCGTAGCCAAGGACATGGTCAAATTCTGGTGGAGTAAATTATCTAAGTATTATTTTACGGCATATTCCATTCTAATCCATAATACATTCTTTTTCCACATTTGAGCATCACAAATGCTGGACATTGTATGCGATGGATTTGTCAAATATTCCAATGAGAAAAACGACGCTCGTAATTGAAAGAGGTATCAACACCTTCAAGAGGTGAAGTGGGTTCAAATCACTGGTTACAACATTTCCAAGCTCGAACTTTCGTTCGAAGGACATTGGTGCTTTTAATTCGTAGGTCATTTTAGAAACAATCAAGACACAACGTATCAGTATAAAAATTTATTCCCTAAAGCAACCTTTACAAGTTAAATTTAATAACTGACAATTAGAACATGGGTAGTAATTATCAGGCCTTATTAAGATGACATGTCCTTATCACTCCAAAATAAATAAATTTTTTGTGATGGACAGAGACTGGCCAAGAACCATCGAGGCCAATTTCAAAAACTCTCAGAGTGACATCAGTGGTTAAAAGATGATGAGAATGTTGCTCATTATTTGCCTGCAACAAAAACTGACATAATTCATGGTCTGATTTTTATAAAAGTTGCGTTGAAGAAACAGGGACACCAGGATAACCATCAGCAAAACGAAAATTACGAAGCAGCACACTAACTTTTATTTACAGAAAAAGACTACGAGGGAACTATACCTAAATCAAATATTGGGTGGCGCATTTTAGCCGAATGGTTTGCGTTGCAGATTCTTAACCATTGTAAAATTGACTTTGCTAATAAGTAGGAATATCTCATAGACAGATTCGACAATAAGTCGCTTTTTAATCGGAAGTCGATAATTAAAATGAAGAATTTGAATTTTGCAATTGGAAAAGGCTTACAGAGAAATTAAACAAAACAATACGGTCAGAGGATCGCGAAAGCGAGGTGAATTCAAAATAATACCTTTCTCTTGGTGTTAACCGGAGTGCCGTAGACAACTGCGAAAACGGAATTCAAGTGGGTCGACCGGATTACATTAATCAAAGACATAATAATCAACAAAATTAGAAACCCAAATTTATTCAACTGAACGAACAAATAGTGGGTGACAAGTAGTCAACTGTATGCCTGTTTAGTATGACAATGGAAAGTAAAGCATCGCAAGTGAGCAAGAAGTAAAACGAACCACTGACTATAACTTACAGTGAATTGGAATGCATCGCGATCGACGATTTTCTGGGCTTCAAATTCGGCACTCACCGAGTCCTTGAACCAGCTGTTAATAACATTTTTAACAGCTCGAACAATTTTCTCCTCGGTCTAATAGGATAAAATAATAACTTGTAACAAAAAAATCGACAAACCTCCTCTAGATATAATACGCTTAATATACCAACGGCCACCTGAACACACAAAATTACTGCAAGGCACGTAAAATAAGTGCTGATTAGACAAGATGATTCGTAGTAAGTTCCACAGCATCCGATGATAGCAACAATAACCGTTAATAATCCCACGGAAATTAGAACATAAATTAAATTTTGCATCTCATACAGGAATCCAGAAGCGTGAAAAATAGCCTGAAGTTGCGGCTCCATGTAGCTGAACAAAGAAAAGCCAAGGATCCCAATACCAAAAATCTAAAAAAAGAACAAAACAATCATGCATTTATTCTATGGTAGTACAGTCAAACATATACCTGTTTTATTAGAAATGTTTACCAATTTGTAACAAACTAAATGTTTTACATCAAAAGAAGACAAAGCCTCACAAACGATTTATACTTAAATTTGTCACGAATTAAATGGTAAGGCAAAACAGGTATTATGTGAATGATTTACAAATTTATCGGAAACAGGAAATACTTACCAACAAGATTACGTTAAAAACCATAAGAACGCAAATCAAACATTTTCGAAACCATGATTTGGACATTGGTAATCAAAAAAAGAGAATACGTCCAAAAGAGGTGTGGTGCGGTGTGGTGTGGCGTCGGATTAGGGCGCAGACATGTTGGACCACCTGGCCTCAGCCAATCCCGTGTCTCTCTGCGATCCAATGGCATGCGGGAATGGAGGGCAGCCAACCAGAGCAGGACATGGATGAGCTGCAGTATATAATGAGCGGCGAGGCCAGCGTGGTGGACTCGGATGGAAG
>UXSR01005227.1:0-116943 GCA_900604375.1 Mesocestoides corti
CTGAAGCCAAGATTGCAACAATCAGGTGTTCATGCACTTGAACATCTGATGCATTTACACAAATAAAGATGATGCCTCAGTAATTCGAATTTGTGAGTTGTGTTGATTGTCTGTGCACTTCGGTGTCACGACCCGAATAAATGAGACTCAAGTGTACAACTCGTGTTGGCAAACGCTCATCTTGTATAGTTGTCTGGAAAAATGCCGCGTCATAGATAGAATTGAGGAGGCTAGGTTTTGGCAAAAGTGCCTCGCTGCGCCCGTGGCTCGACGCAACTTCGCTTTGCTGCACACGATGCGTTGGAAGTAGTGATGAGGTTGTGCGTCGGAAAGGCATGGCACTGTTGGCAGTAGTAAACTGAGACCTCGAAGTTCCGAAAGTATACTTGATCACTTAACCGTCGGAGCTGTTCACTGGGATCTCACGAACCAGCACACTTGGCGCAATGGATTCTGTGATTTCCTATGTATGACATGTGGCTACTTGCAATTCGCAAACTCACATTACGACAAAACCTGCACTGCAAAGGCTGGCATTACACAGCATAAATGAAACCGTTCGAACGGACGAATGCGTGATTAGTTCTCAGACAACGCCGTAGAATCAATTGGGGTTTATGCTAATGGCTTTATGACAGAGGTGTCTTTATCATGACCTTGTTGACTGTGTCGCATAACTCGTTGGATGTAGGCCCCAGAATGTGCTCTCGAATCACATCGAAGCCGCCGCGTGGGTAGTGCGTAATCGTGACAGTCAGATCTCCGAACATGCTAACGAGACAGGAGATTGTGGAGACTCCAGTCTCCTAGATGGCTCAACCTAGTGGTGTAGTTGCGTGCCTGCATTCGAGGTAGTGCGTGACTAGTGATTATGTGGGCATAAACAGTTTACGTGGACTCGAGAAGGCGCAGACCACTGAATGTGCGGATAAGTGAAACGAGTGGCTGGGAGAGGTGCATGCACGGAGGTGTGTGGCTAGACGGGCACGCTCTGAAAGGGCGAGCGGTGTGTTGGGGCACAAAGCGATCGGTTTGGTGGACATGAACTAGCACGATTCACAACGAGCGCTTTCATCAGCGTGAAATTATCGTGGAGAGGTCAAGACGATCTCTCATTTTGTTCTATTTACTGGACACAAGGTTCCAACGTAGTATTTAATTCAATTGAATTGTAGTGGTCTAATTTGTGTATTTCAATTATGTTTACGATGCTCTCGCATTTGATTTCCAGCTTTGTAAAAACAAATTAGTTTTCCAGATTGACATTGATTTAGCTTGGTCAATGAATTTACCATATCTACTGCCAAGTGAAAGATATGCATGCGTGGGAAACAACACCCAGTCGGCGACGTAAAATCTCCTATTTCTTTTCATGCAGTTTTAATTGTTACCAAATAAATGCGCATGTCTGTGTATGTGTTCGTGGAATTTTTTTAAAAAAATGCATTTTACATATTAGATTAAAAGTTTCATGTTCTGTAATATATTAGTTCTGATGGTAGACGTTTGCGATGCTAGATTTAGCAAGACTAATAAATAAAGGATAGAAAGGCATTTTACTCCAGGGACTAGTATTCCCTAAATTTCTGTTAGCATTTCTGCATTTCTTTAAAATATTTGATTTTGCCGACTAAAAATTTGTAAATATCGCATCTACTGTAATATTCCAATTCAAGAAGGCATGGCTTTCATAGTAGTAAATGTCAAATTTTGCTAAATGGTGCAGCATTGTAAGGTCTCATTAGCTTCAATTACTTTATGCCAAATTAACAACATTGCATTAGCAATTCATCTCTTTGCTAAAATATGTAAAAATTCTTTTAATAATCATTGTTGTAGCGCATTCTAGAAATTTTAACAGATATTTTCACTTATCAACAAGAATAATCAAAATTAATAGCAATGAGGTTGCTGTCATTTTGATGTTTTAAGAGTAGATTGTAAGAATGATAACGGTTTAAATTAATGAGACGCATAGCAAAATTTGTAAGTTGCTTGGTATATTAGATTAAGCAAATTTAGTTTTTTTAAACGGATGTATATTGTGCGTCTCCCTATGTAGTTTTAGATATTTCATCAAGTAACTTATATCAATTTAACACACATTGTCTGTTCGAATAAATATATTTAGTTTATAATGGGTTTTTTGAAGTAAATACAATATACTGTATTAGGTGTATAGTTGCTGTAGCTAGCCTAAGGAAGTGACATCGATGAACGCCAAATCTTTTAATGAACACAACGCATTTTGAGTTATATTTTAAAATAAATTATTAGAAGGTTAATTTGAATGAGGTTACATTCTGACTAAAATTGAAATGTGTGTTAAGAGCAGTTTACCTAGGTTATTATTCAAAAATTTTTTAATTACTGCGACGAGTCCCTTATATTCTTTGATAATCAAATATAACTTTCGTCAGAAGTTTGAGCGCAATTTCTGGTGGGCAAAGCCTAAGCTACGACCTAGTCTTTATGCATAAAATATGTCCTGAAACCTTTGTATACCAACAGCACCACCACCAAGTGTGGTGTGTACAATTGGCTTTAAATTGTGAGTCCACCTTATGTGTCCACCAACTTTAACCAGTAAATGATTTGAAGTGTTTAATATTAGCCATGCTTGATAACTTCTTTACTAAAACACACCACTTTTACTCTTCTGCATATTTGTGATAGTAATTTTTGATTTGCATTGGCATTTAATATTTCATGTAAAAGCAATGCTCTATGTGTTTAGGCAAAATATGTAGCGCTAAATCTTTTTAAGTATTTGCATGGAAATTTTTTGTAGATACATGTTAAAAATGTTTCACAAATGAATTAACGTGTGTGTCATACTTTGAGTAAATTTTCCTGGTATTTTGCTCGATAGCAAAGTTAATTTTGTCCACTCATTTGTCATGATTTAGCGTCATCCTGTAATACCTTAATTTTGTTATCGACTAACCATATTTCACAACAAAGTTTGTGCAAAATATTAAAAACACTTCCAAGCATATAGTTTTTTTTATCAAAGAAATACAATTTTTCAAAATAGAAAATACAAATAAGTCTCTACTGCAGATGAGGCGACAGATTTTGCTAATTTTAGGGTCTGCAATTTTTCCTTACTGAATTACTTGAACTAACGCAATTTTCTAAATGGTATTTAAGCATAACTGTTGCCGAATTTGAACACTAAGGCAATATAAAAAAAGTAATGTTGAGTAGAAGAACATGGTCAAATTTGAAATTAGTGAACAAACATTTATTGTTGATCATTTAAAAGATCATTATTAGTTGTATAAATAAATTTCAAAAATCGCATTAAGGAGATTTTACTGATGATATTAATTTCATTGCTCATCTTAAAAAAGTGAGTTGTTGAACTTGTTCAGGACAAATAATTGCCACGGGAACTAAGTTTACTGGCAAAAATAATCTGGCCAGAAAGGCTAAATTAAGATAAGTCAGCACCATTTGCATTATTGTGAGCAAAATTGGAAGCCATTACTCACCGATTGTAGTAATCACTGTGATTGCGAAGAGTACTCCACCCTCAAAAGTCCAGTTGATGTCATCTAGGTTGGAAGCGCCATTCCAGCCCTCATCCTTTATGGCATGAACCACTTGATTCACATAAGTTGCAACGATGCGTGTGACGTTCGCTTTGACGTTTTCAGCCAGGAATGTGATGTTTGCAATGTGAGGTGGGCTGGTGTTACGACTATGAACAGTGGAGAAATTGTTGGCATGGGAGAGAGAGGATGTACCGTTAAGGGGAAATGCGGATGCGATAGTGGAATTCAGAATATTTCGAAATGTCATGGAAGAGTTTTCGGACACTAAGTCCTCTATCCAGTGTTTCGGAATCACGCCCTTGGATAGTTCCAGTCCATGGAGGTACCACTCGAGGCCTTCTAGGCCTGGTTTAGTTTGCTGCTGAGATGTCAATGTCTGATTGGTTGTTGCGAGATGATGGATTATGTCAAGTTTACTTCGTAGATCAAAAAAACTACTAACCCAGAGGTCCATCAGCTCCTTAAGTGTATTGTTGAAGCGAACCAGCATCTGTGTTTTCACCTGACGCTCTTTTTCTCTTTCAACTGCACAAAATACTAAAGCACCGAGAATCGTATAACCAACCACCATAAGGGATAATCCTATGTGCGATATAATAAAGCCCAGAGCATGTTTAGCATACACTACAGCTTTGCGAAACCGTGCTCTGACAATGCTTTTCCGGTCTAAATTGATCAGATCCTCCGGAACTGTTATAAATTTCGTCGGATCAAGTTTAAAGGCATTATCATCATCATCATCATCATCATCATCATTGGAGCCTTGAGAAGAGATATTTTCCACAAGTGTGTTAGGGCTTGGACAATTTTCTGAGGGCACCGGAGTTACTGTGAATCTTCCGCTTCCCGCAGACTTTTCTGTTCGCAGCTTTTCATCCACTGCAGGGGAGATAGATGAGATCTCCTGTGTCTTTGGCCTAAATTCCCTCAGAGTTGAATAAATCAATGTATCAATTTTGTTAAACTGGGGATCACCCAGACTGGGTTTTGGTGGCGCTGGGATCTGCTCATTGAGTTCTAAAAGCCCAATTCGGCCAGAGTGGTTAAAAGACGGTTTCGGAGGTGGCTGTAAATTTTCATATGTGTTAAGTGGAAGGCTCGTTGGGGCGGTCGTAGTGTTTGGAGTTATCATTTTTCCATTTGTGAAGGGTGACTCCTTTACCATTGTTTCCGTCCTATTAATGCTTGTCTCGCAAATTGGTCGTCCAACACGCGTACGCTCCAGAAAATCACCCATTGAATTTGTAAAAAATAAGAATGTTAGTTAAATCACCGTCGACATATACCTGGGAAAGAGAGAGAGAAAAACATTATCCTCTTTCGCGTTGTTAACCACTGAACACCGAGCGTGCATGCGTGTTGCTTAAACCGCTGGCACTTATGGTGATGATCTGGCAAATTTTCTTGCCCTTCATTGGACAGTGCGACGCACCATCTGGTTGGTTGTTACCTCGGGACGTTGGGTCACTGGATTATTCAAGTGGTTATTTTTAAAACTTGGTTAAAACCTAGTACGGGATGTTTCCTAGCATGAATTCGTGTAATTTTTACACACTCGTGACGGTAAACGCTTTAAACAATGCCTAAGAATAGCGGCTCACCATGACAGTTTGATACCTTAATGCGAGAGACTAAACAACTACAATGTTTATTTAAAAGTTAAAAGGGACAATGCATTTTAATCCTATTACTTAAACATTGCTTAGTTGTATTCAACCAACGAAGAACATGGTCCATGTCACTAGGTCTTGTAGCCAGGAAATTCAGAATATTGCAAACAGGTAGTCCGTTCTATAGCTCAATGTCCAGCATGGAGTGTGCAAACAATATGCGCTTGAGTGCATTCCAGTTGGCTCAGAAAACTTTAACCAGTTTTCCATTACCACCAATGAAAATTATTAACGGTTAAATTGTGACTTGTAAATGGTTCTATCTCTGATGGTATCGTGTACTGGTGGATTTGATAAAGATTTTTTGTTCTAGTAAATTAAATTGCCCTAATTACTGTGGACAAAATAGAGGAGGTATTTTTTGTCCAATTTGGTTTGACATTGACCAATTTTAATCTCGAATTATAACAAGTACTGACGTGTTTTCTCATAATTGTAACTGCCTTGCAAGCGTAAGAAGAACTTCAAGGAAAAGTTAAAAAAATAAGGATTATGCATTTTTTTGGCGAATTTGCCCCAAATATTATGGAATTGATGAAGGCACTTTTAGTAGAGCATTCCAGCATCATCCCTAAGCCCAAAGAAGGTAACCTCAGGAAGCAACTGGTGGCAATTTTTATCGTGCCCTTATGGGTCTGTCAGCCAGTCAAAATGCCTTGTGTCAAGACTGATTACATGTCACACTCCTGCATGGCAAAACCATGGGTCTACGCAAATAGGAATTAACTTTCTTCAGAATTTATTCTTAATATTTCCACCCAAACCAAAAATAGTAGCAATGAAATTTGCCTGAGGACAGTTATGCGAAACCTTGCAGCCAATTACTTCACGGCTTTAAGCTCTGAGTTTGAAACTTAGTCGATTTATAGGCGTAGGAAAGTGGTTGTGGTGACCTCACAAGATTCATCCTCTTCGACCACATAAATCTTAAAGTAACAATCAACCTGCCTAAAGCACGCAGTATCTGGCATAACTCACCCGCTTTTTGAGAATTTCAAGCACTGCTGCCCGTCTGAATAATTGCAGGTTAATACAGACATGGGGTAATTATCGATGTCAGATTGTTTGATTGGTGAACTTATTTACATGGGCGTGGTATCCGTCACATGAAGTTTTGTGGGAAGACAAGTTTGTCACTTTATCGGCCTGAGAATATGGAAAATCATTTCTTTTTTCCTTACCACCTACTTCTTAACATCCTTAAACATAGGACTCAGTTAACATAAAGATAACATAATTGGTAATGAAATAAGTTGTGAATTGGTTTTACAAAGCTTTGTATCCCTCAAATATTTTAAAATTTGTGGTTCTGTGAATACGCTGGTCACTAGTGGAAAGCTTTCTTTGTTTTTTAATGGTTCCGAATCACTTAGCGACAAACTAAGCACATCATTCAAAATACCGTAAATCAGTCTTTTCCACAATCTAAGGACAAAATGGGTTCCTAAAATGGTTTTACTTTTGGTTAAGATTGTTGATATTATTATTTTACATTAGTTTGGTGACTTGGTGGATCGGAATTTATAATTTAGTTTGACGAATATGTAACCGTAATGGTAACAACTAAATGGACTAAGGACAGAAAAGTTAGCTCCACATCGGAACAGGTTACTATTATTTGTGGTTGCTCTAAACTTCAAATAAATTAACTTATTTTCCGTGTTTGCTTTCTGAAGCACACTGAAATCCAGTTGATATCATTCGTTGTGGCTGAGGCAATTAATTTTTTAGTGGCGCTTGCGACAGTCCGCACAAATTGGTTTTTTGAAAAACAAATAGCAGTTTTCTACCTTGCTTCACTCCTCCTGAGTTTGTAAAGTACGTCTGCTTGTCTGTTGAAAACGTTGGATTCGTCTGCGATACTACTAGTCATACCCCTGACCAAGTAGAACGTTGCATGCTGGGATGCCTTAACGAAGGTGAATACTTAAGACAGTGCGACAGGACTGCAAAATAATTTCGTTTTGGCCTCCTACATTAACTAAATTAAAACTATACTGATTGGGGGTGGATTTCGTTAAATGCCTTAGTACTGTTTGAATGCCTGCTTCCAGCACGTTTCCTTGAAATTGCTGCAGGAAGTTGAGATCTTTGAGCAAGTCAAAGTGCGCTAATTTACGAAACCGTTGTAAAGGCATGAAGTACCTTTTACTAAAACTTTGCTGCGCTTAGCAATTCTAGTTAATCAAACGCAATTAGATAGCTCACTGATAATTGCTTATTAATTCTCGTATGGTTCTGATACTAGGCGCTTTCCTGTACTTAGCAGTTTTCCTACCTTAGTCTGCCGCAACAGTTCCACTGTTTGGATTAAGGAAGAAAATGATCATTGGTTTACCCCATCTCTATTTCAATGTGACCCCTAAAACCCTTATTTACTGTTATGCAAATAATAAGTAGCTGTACAGATTCCCACCATTATTTGTCCTGAATCTCCCAGGGCTGCACGAAGAATCCGCAAGGGGTCCTTATCTGCCAAGGACGGTAACAAAATCCCATTTACTTCATCTCGAGAGATCGACAACAACAACAGCGCAAGTTAAGCAAAATTTACGCACCTTTAATGGATTTGGTAGCCTATTTCAACAGATGCCCATTTGTAGTTACCTTTAAAAAAATGCAAACCCTAGTGCATTGTTAGTAAAAAAGATCCCACTAAGTGACTACAATTTATTTCAAATCTTAGAAGTTGGCATCTAATTAATGAGCCATGTTCCGGGAACGAGTAGGGCCTGATTACTTATACCTTACTGGCAATTTACTTCATTCACGACAAGCTTAAACATAAACCTAACTAAAAGGAAATGTGGTTCATCTATGTAAAGAAGCCCATCTTTAATATGCGTGCTAACTCGCCCACTGCCTGTAAGGTTGTTGACAGCAGGTTGGTTCCTTTTAAGGGATTTTTTAAATTTTGATTAGGATTGTATATCCGCGACCGCTAGAACATGGTAGAAACCAAAAGCAGAATTTAGCTTGCACTTAGTGACTGAATCTATAAATACCTAGACGCGATCTCTGTTTTTAGAGGTTTGAGAAGTCACAATAATTGTGCGAGGCACAACTGGGCGTCAGAGTAAATAGAAGAGAGATTTAATGAGCATCCTCAACGCACTTTGTAAATACTCTTTACACTGGCAAGTCCAATTGGTCTGCTGGATCCATATGATAAAGGCAGTTACGCAATCGCCAGCGCGGCAAGATGATGTTGAATTTGCAAGAACTGCAATTGGTCGGTTGGATGAACGTGACTGACGCACCTGCGGGAACCAAGCCTACACGTTGCGCGGACGTACTAAACAGGTCTACGGGTTGTCCTAGCATATTGGTGTCTATACTATGTATACTAAACAGACGCATCGGATGAAAGTTGCGAAGCATGCGAAGGTTATTCACTGACATCCGATATATTCGAAGCAAAATACCTTCATGTCCGCGTTGTTGTATTTACGAATCTTCCTATAAGTAGCGGTCAGCCTAGACATATTTTACTTCAAAACTCCGTTCAGTTGCATTCATTCAGTCTCTTTCCATTTTCCTGGAATTAACTTTCAGTTCGAAAATCGTAGTTCAGTATCTCCCGCCAATGGTTCAAACGATGAACCAGCTCTTATTTTTACTGATGGTTTTCTCTGAACCGCTTTTCTTGAAATCGGATTTTGAATTTGATTTTACCTTAACAAAATTTTCTACAAATGTCCGCTTCCAAAAGGTTTCACGATGAAGCTTCGTTTTAAAACTACGAAAGCAGTGATTATGATTTTCTAGTTCTAACTTACTGCAACTTGTACTATAAAAGGAACTACTCTTATACCTAACAATTGACTAAAAGGTTCCTCCTCCATTATGAATCTTTCATCATGCGCTTACATATTGCGTAATTATAGAACGCCAGGTTTTAACTCGTCTAAATACTGTTCTAATTTCAGTTTCTTTACAATTTAAATGTACACATACTTGAAAAAGCACTAAACATATGTTAGAAATCAGTGGAATGGGTCACTGAAGTTGTCAAACAATTTGGGTTTCTCTGTAACTGAGGTTTACGACGAATCACTTGATTTTATCTGATTAAGTATTTGCTCATAAATGTAAGTCAAATATCTTCTGGAGATCGGACTAATTTTGAATGACGTTCTGCTTTCCCAAAAAGAAACTTAATTCGTCACACAACATGTTTAGAATTAGTAATAGAAATTCAAATTTGTTAACGATGGTTGATATGTTTCATCCAGCCTAATCAACTTGACTGTAAAATCAAGATTTCCTCAGGTTAAATAAGAACAACAATTTAACCGCAGGAATGTCTCTAAAAGGCACAACGCGTTGCCACTTATGCAAGTATTAAAAATATACCGCACGAAATTAGTAAGTGAAGCCATTAAACAAACGGAGCATGATTTAAAAGCACAGGACGGGTAAACTTTGTGGTATATAAATCTATAAATTCGATAATGGATCTGACTTAAAGGGAGTGAAATGCAGCCTTTCGTTGTCTACGGCTTTCTTGATTTTTACAAACTGATGCGACCTTTTTTGGAAGGGCTTCAGTGTCGCAAATCCATGCAAATGCGCAATTTCGCACAGCCACTTCAACAATGTCCATGCAACATAATTTTAAGAAATGGCATGTGATTTCTTTTCCACACGTTTCCTTTGTAATTCCTAAATCATTCCCAGGAGAGTAGAAATGCTGATTCTATGGTGGAATTTAAAAATGCAACATTGCTGCCATGTTGTAATGCACCGTTAACCGTTGCTAATGTACTTTGATTTTCGTTTTAGGGGAATACTATGCAAAAAAGTTGGAAGACGTGGTCGTTTATTCGTTAATTAGATGCCGATCAAAAATTTTAATGCGCGTTTTAATAGTGTCGCTGGCGTGACAATCTCTAATGATATAATTTAAAGTATCTAATGTCCGTTCAAGCCGTTAGGCTTGCTTACGGCCATTATTTGACGAAGGCGTAACGGGTCAAGGCCAAGAGGAGTTTAAAACTGGTAACGTGATTAGTTTTATTTTTTTACAGCTGATTTTAAAAGTAAGATATTTAACGAAACCACATTAACTACACCCAAAATTCCACAAATGGAGTTGAAATTACATTCGTATTTGTTTTTTTTTTCAAAAGGAGTGAATGAGCGAATAGGACTGCTGACAGAAAATGAGGTGCCTGCTGTAAAGTTGATTTTTAAGGTACTTCAGCCTAAATTCTGGTACTTTTAAACAGACCTTTCTGTTGCATAATTTGTTTTAGGATTTTATAGGTCTTTATTTCATTGAGAAACTAGGCTAAATTTTGACAATTAAAATGACGGGAAGACAATAAATTGATTCTAAATGCAGCTTTATTCAGTAATGTGCTCTTTAATGTTTTTTGACATGGTAGCAGCAAGAGTTTTTCCTACGTAACGAAGTGACAAAAAATCTACTTGCAGAGAAGGGGAGAATATAAGTAATAATAAATTTTTGCCGTGATGTCGGCTTTACTGGAATCGTCAAGGATTAGTCTCGCTGTTTACTTTTGCTGAAACGCATTTTAATTTACAGAATTAATTTAACTTCACTCTAACGTGTGCGTACGCCCTGCATGTCAAATGGAGCTGGAATGGTTAACGAAAATACCCACTCTGCTTCCATCTATCAGTCACGTAGCGATGCATTCTGTTATTAATTTATCACCACCTGCGGGAAGAAGTTGGCGCTGTTTCCTTAGGCAATTTTATATTACCACACTGGCATGAGTTTTATTTCCCAGAACCCCGTCGTAGTTATAAACGTGAGGTCGGTGATCACAACACGCCAACGGCCGACCCCTCTGGTGATACCATTAACTATAGATTTGCACTTTTGGGTAGTGTTCCCTTTTTACTAATTCCATTAGGTCAGTTTGCTGCATCGCAATTTTAAGAGTATGAAAAAGGTCATTAAAATAGGGATCAACATTTAAAAATACCAGATAATCTCCGTTTGTCTAAAACAGGTAGATTTTATAAACAAAGCTTTCTTGGACTTGGAAAAATTACTACAATATTAAGAATTTAACAAGATAAATGAAAAACAAATTTATGTGCAGCGATATTCCAGGATCGTTTTAATTTCAGTAAGTGTTAGCTCTGGAACTCAACCTCTGAAAAAAAAATTTTAGCAAAGGCTGAAGGTCGCTTCATAATGTTATTTACAATAAAACAATGGAGCTTGTAACCAGGACCTCACATTTTCTTAATTGCTGAGTGAACAAATCAAATTTGTCAAGTCCATGGCCTAATCAGTTAGTGGAATAAATCTTTATGCACATATATTTAACCGCAAAAATGAATTTTGACTTTCTGTCACTTGAACTCAGCGTGAATGCATAAGGAGACGCAGTTTTGAGCGATTACTGTAGAGTTTTCTCTAAATCGACCCAGATACTTACAGTAACAACTGTCCAGTGTATTTATTTTTTGCGTTATTAGGACAAATGACTTTTTAGATAAACGTTGAAATATTTTTCTGTACTGAAGGACTTGGTTAACTTCTTCATGAGCAGCTTCACTTAGGAAATCATCGCAGTGCTTGCTGCAAGTTATTATTCACCCAGAATTTGCTACTAAGTGTTTTGATCTACCCTGTTGGTGCGTGAATATTCGTCCTTTGCTTTTGGGTTAAATTTTTTTGTCTAGCTAAAATTTGTTTAGTAAAACATCGTCATTTTGTTAACTCCGTGTACAGATTAACCCAATTCAGACTTTTATTTTCCAGCGCTTAAGTCAATAATCGGTAATGGTTGGATTTTGACACCTTTCCTGATTATCGTTTGCAAAAATTGCTTTTTTCTTCCTACGCCTCTTTCGTCATTACTCTGCGGTAACTGCTGCCCATTCTATCTGTAATTTTATTTAATTTACCACCATAGAATCCGACAGTCGAAAATAACCTAAACTAAAACATATTCTTGCTTTTCTTTGCCCATTATACGGCAATTTAATTTATGCCAATTTAAACATAATTAGTTTCTAAACGCATTTGGGTCTTCATATTAATCATCGTATTTAAAATAGGAGTTTTACATGCCTCGTTTATTCATACTAGAGAATTATAAAAATACCTCAAGAATTACTAAGATATTTATTTCCACAATGTTTTGCCACCGACTGTTTTTCGTACTTGCATTTCTTTCTTCAAGCACGTCATTAACTTCTTTCATTACAACTTTGGCTTTCTGCATTAGAAACCATTATATCTGCTACATTCATTCATCCGTTGTACCGCCGACATGTAATTTTGGGGATTTTTGCATCATAGACCTAAGAAAGCATTCCATACATATTTTGCATGTCTAAAAGAGCTACTTGCTTCTTCACCAAAGTATGTGATCAGCATTTTCATCTTACTGCTTTTCATCTGTGCCCAAATAAAATTAGCCGTGTTTTTTTCATTTCCAGGATGAAAAAGATTTGTGCACATTCACTGGATCTGAGTCTGAACATTTACCATTAGTAAAATGCTCACGAGAACAGTATTCTTTGTCGTACACGTTTTGAGGGGGTCAATCTTACACCCATTATTTTTCTGCTCCAACCGCGACACAAATAATCAGTTCTGCTTGCTACTTCAAATAAACGTGTGCAGGTTCTCTGCTAGACCATTTAACTAGAAAATACATCATAAGCAAGGTCGTCATCGTAAAATGGGGAATGTGGAATTTAATTTAACACTGCTGTCTTTAAAAAAATTAACTTACTTGGTAGTTTTTTTTGATATTTTAGCAAAAGCCTCTGCAAACCCTAAACTAGACTACTGTGCCTTTTATTAGATTCGAAGTTATTCAAATAGTAACAATCTACTTTGAGTTATTATGGCATGCGACTGTAGATAAAATATTTTTAATAAATTCACGAAGGTGACTACCGTAGGGTTAAACCTAAATAAGTTAATTGAAAACCACATAATTATTACAAAAAAGAGTCACTAAAACAGCATGCTCTGTTTATAAACTTAACTTAAAGAAAGTGCATCTTGTGTTATTAAGCCAAAACCTTAACCAATGTAAGGAATTTGTTGGGGGCAGCATGGATGCACGCGTTCCACTTTATTTGGCCATGCCACTGCGTGAAGACTTCTACAAAACACACCTAGTGCTGGACCCATCTAATGTAAATTGGACCGATCTTTAAACCCCTCTAAGTACTTGTGGTATATGATTTATCCACCAGTCATCTAAAATCAAATAAAAATGATGACGGCAAGAGTTTACTCTATCGACAGACACCAGGCTAAAAGTACCAGCGTCGACTCGAACGTGATTTAGCATGCATTTAATGTTGAAGTAACTGTCAAAGGTTCTCATTGTCTTTTTCCCAACGCCCTACATTACTAGAGAAGACGATCGTTACAATGCGTAGCAATCAGATGTCGCTGTGACATCTCGATAAGTAAAGTATTAACTAACTGTGGCAAACCGAAGGTGCAATTTTCCTTTGGCACCTTTCACCACTGCACCAAGATCAGCTCCGTTGAATTTTTCGATTTCTTGAAAGTAGCTAATTTGTCATCCAGGAAGGCTTCATAAAGCAACTATACAAGGCAATTCCGTAAAATTCCTTTGATCAAACCCTGCAAGCTTAGCCAGACTGTCAAATAAGCGTTCGCATTATGTTAGTCTGTACGTTTTTAAGTCTCGTGTGGGGATGTAATCAAAGGTACCTATTAATCAGAGGCACAAACGTCCATGCGCACATTTGGTCAGAAGGTTTGAGCATACGTGCAATTCATTGATAATTTACCCTAATATGGCTGAAAGTTGATTTTTTTATGCGTTAATGGACTGCCATCACAATTTGATAACGAGAATAGCACAATTTGAGTGCGAATATGATAGCGCATAATTCTTAACACCTCATTGAATTGAGTTTTCACCTGTAAAACTAGTTTTTTTCATGAAAACAGTCGCAAATTGGGACTCTTTTCAAAGACATCATGATGGCATCCACCAATACTAAGATTGCATACATGTGAACTGTATAACAAATTAGTTGTTGAAATGCACCTAAATTAATCCCAGTTAAATTAAACATCATGTTATTTTATAATGACCGACGCAAGCACTGTTTCATTGACATAAAAGATTTCCCTTTTGTCTGTTAAATAGGCTTTAGCGCTTTTGATAATTTAGAAACTTTACCAGCTCGTTTTTTGTCGCGACATAGTTGTAATATTGAGAAAACATATTGACAGCTCTGTTAAACAGACTGACGCATGACAGGTGGTAGATTGAGGCATTTGTCCTCCTTAATTCCTAACACAGTATCACAAGATCCTGAGAAGATTTATTACGAAACACTTTGTTTAACCATTAATGGATTCTCTGACTCAAAGGTATTACTGTAACCCTAACTCTAGCAGACTTCGGCAAGGCATTTCAGAATAAACTATGACCAAATTTATACATTGCAAATTTTAGTTTTTCGAACTCGCTAAGTTTCCATTAATGTCGTTGGTTTTTAGCACAATATGAAGCATTACACTTGGTGTCCACTGCAAAGGAATATTTTTGCACTTTGTTCAACAATGAAGGGTTGAATATTTTGATACATTTTTGAGAGAACTTGCAGTCATGACAACGAAATGAATCCTACACAACTCACACAATGATTTTGCTAAATCCATTAATGTATTTGAAAATTTCATTAGTAAACAACTCAAGGCCCAAATTAAGCATGGATTCAGAATATTTAATCACAAACAAGGTAAGTTGGAAATATCGGCTGAGGATATTGTAAAATTGTATTGCAAAGTAAAAAGGGTAAGGTTAATAACTTATGCAAGAATAAATTCCATTCAAAAAGGATTAATTTTTAATGTTTTCATCAATTTATCTAGTGGCTCCCGTAAATGATAATATCAAATAATTAATCGCATATTTTAGATGGAGTCATACCGAATCAATGTCACACGTGATAAATCAAAGTTTAGCTTATTAAGAAAAAAGATAAATTGCCGTAAAATGTTTAGTTTTAAAAATCTGTAAATCTATTTGGTTACGCTTTAATTAGAACTATTTAGTGGAATTTTGAAAAAAGCTTCACCATAACTCCGTATTTTTGAGATTCGCCAAATATGGAAAAAATTACCTGAAGAGCTAAGCTTTCAGCAACGTTATCCAAACGCATAAGCTGCCATTAATATAGATTACATGAACCCTAGCATGAAAAAGACAGGACCATCCCAACCACAAACCAGAACACTACGTCGTCCATCTGAAAATTTTATACTTGCTAAACCTCCCCTTGCATAGTGCTTTTCAAACACTCTTGCTTCTCGTTGGCTGCTGATCTTCAATGTTCAAATGCAGAAAATCAGTAAAGTTCTCTCTGTGCCTGAACCTTATTATGACACTAAAATATCACTTTTTGATAGGAATAGAAGAATGGGAAAAGTGATAATTTTACTTCGGTTTGAATTTAAACAAAGTTGAATAATTGGGTTTTTAACGCTAGTCCCATAGATAAAGATAGTAAATGGACTTGGTCATGTTGGGGTAGAAGTGACAAAATAGAAATTATGTTAGTGCGTATAAAAAAACATCAAACAAAATGCAATCTTGCATTAAACAAAAAACACCTGTAATAAACACCTTTCAAACGATCCTGTCATTTTATACTCAAAACTCTGTTATAAGTAAAAAACAAAAACGTAATTTTTTTAAAAAATTAAGAAACCTGCAGCAACATTTTGTTTAAAGCCATTCCTCGTTTTCCCGAAAATTCCGAATGTGGTTTTAGTGCGAACCGCTGATTTGAAGCTCAGTGTCTTTCAAAGAACTTTAAGGTTATTTGGAGTAATTTTTTGTTTCATTGGGTTTTGTGAGTTGTGTACATTAATTTCAAGTTTTGTAAACTTGTGCACTGTTCCTCCTTAAATTCGTCCAAAGTGATTATCATTCTAAGCACGGTCATTGCTTACTTCTAGTCGCATACCCATGATGCGCTTCCTTTTACTGTTATTCGTTTATGCCCGTTAGAATATAGTACGGATAGTATTCATTTGTTTAAATAAGCAACCACAGTTGAATTACCAGACGATTTTAACCGAGTCAGCATCTAAATAAAACCTGTTGTGGAGTTTACTGTTTTGGAAATAGGTCCTACTCTAGACAAGTGTATCCGAAGTTATTTTTTGCGCACGTTACTAGAAAAGTATAGCAGTGTGCTTAACGTGCAACTTTTAATTACCTTTTTTTCCATTACTCAGCCCCCTCTTTCGCTTTCTAGAATTTAGATCCACCTTAAATCTCCGTTAATTGTTAGCGATGTCCACTCCCAGACTTCCTGCATTCTATGGCAGAAAGTAAGTTATATTCTTCTTTTACGCTCAGCATGTAAATCTGCTCTATCTCTCAAGTTTGGTGTTTTTCTTAGAGATGCCGGTACGACAAAAAAATTTTGCCAAAAGTGCCTACAGGATGGACATTGGACTTACGAATGCAAAGGCAAACGCAAATACTTGGAGCGTGAGTCAAGAACAGCTCATCTTTCTAGATTCATGGAAAAGGTTGCAAAGTAAGCTTTTCTTAACATATGTGTGCTGTTTTTTCAGCTTACAGGTCAAAACATCAGGGCCGTATCAATTATAATTCGTTTGGCTTTTTCTGCTTTAGCTATCCGTTTGTATAAGCTAATAACTGTTAAAGCCTGTTTCTTTGTAAAACTCTACTTGGTCGCATTTTTTTATGTTTCACCCTCAATTTCTGTATCTTTCAAATAGCTTATATAATTTGTCTCATTGACTATTTTAAAACCGAAGTTGTATATAATGCGTCAGTTGATTAATGAAGCAAATTGTTCAGGTGTAAGTTATGTTACAAGTGAGGAGAGCTTAGTACTCAGAGTCACCTAGGATTTATTTTTTGATTTTGTCCACATCAATCTGCGTTGCTATTGTGAAATATAGGCATTGGTAGAACCTGTATGTGTAGTGACTCTTAGCTGAATACGTCGCATTGTTACTTTTTAATGTCTTCATTTCATCGTAAAGCTATAGCAAATGACGGGTGCCTCACAGTGCTACAATGTCATACACAATTTCTTGGGTGGAACAGTATGAAGAGCATGCTTGAAATCATAAGTCGGTTCACATTTAACAGACAATCATCGAGACCGTGTTGTGTTTTATAGATACTGAAAGCTTATTCACCTTTGATACATGTAACGAATTTTTCTTTGAAGAAAAACTGCGCAAAAACGCTCTTCAAAATCCTCGTCTTCTGACTCCTCATCATCAGAAAGCAGTTCTACTTCGTTTTCCTCAGACGAAAGTGACAGTGAAAGTTCCTCTTCTGGTAGCTCCAGCGACTGTTCTTCCTCTTCTACCAGCAGTGAAAGTGGGACATCTTCTGGAAGTACAAGCGGATCTTCGTCTAGTTGTGAGAGTGACTGATTGCAGAACCAGTAAAGCCAGCGTTGTTGGGCAGAAAAAGACAATCCTTGATGTTTTGTAAATAAAGTACCTGTTTCTTTTTACTACTTTCATGTGTCACAATGCCGATAGATCAAATGTACAATGTTCTCTTGATCTCCATTATGGTATCACTCGAGGAACTAAGTCAAAACCGACAGACTGTGGAATCTTCTGCTTACTAAATTCTGCGCTGTTATTCCAAATCATGTTGTTTGTCCAGAATTGTCGTCAGTTCCCTGAGCTCGCTTTCTTGGAGCCGTAGTATTTTACAGTCGTTTATTTTAGTCGGTAATTTCTTTACCGTAGAGTAGTTTGCCATCAACGTTTAGTTGTGAAAGCACCGGTGATGCAGTTGTCGCTCCCTAGTGTACAAACGTGTACGCATTATGGAGGTATTATTCTATTCCGTCCTGTGTTTGTTTAATGAGTGGGCATGTTAGCCAGCGCATGCATATTCTGTGTGAGGTATTTTGAGCTACAGCAGGGAGTTGCTTCTTGGACAAAACGAGACGACTATGAATAGGCTTCCAAGGGGTGAGTCTATTTAAGAAAAAAGTATTGTTAAACTTGCGTGGGCCCCAAGACTGTACAAAATCATACTTTAATTCTGCATAAAGTATCCTTCATGTTGCCAACATCCTAATTGTGGAGGTGGAAACTCAACAGCTTCAATACGTGGGACTTCTGTGTTTACAATGTGACGCCCGGGGAATGCTCTGTAATAACTCAAGCTTCTGTGAAATTGTCAACCCTCAGCATACAGCGAGACTTTTCAACATCTGAATATTTCCTCCACAAACATTTTTACTACGAACCAGTGGTTGGATTCCTTTGCCTTCTTGTGTGGGATGCCACCTGCTTATCAGAGAGTGCCCTTGGGAGCGTGCTGTCGACATGCTCAGAGCTGCTGCTTGAACAGTCAACAAGGCGGGGGCTCTGCTCGGAGCCAGGTTTAGCTGTGGTCATGTCTAAATGTGACGCGCAAAACACGTCATCGCACATCTCCCGCGTAGCAGCCTTTCTAATCCATTGAAAAATTGCGAATCTGTTATTTACTTTTTGTGAGCGCCTTTTAATACATTTCAATTCGGACGATCCCCATGTTTCCTTTAAGAACTCTCAAGTCAAATCCAACATCGAATTTAGTGTTGCGATATCTAGTTGCCAAAACAGCACACCGGCACATTATTCAATTTCGGGCGAATCGAGAAAAACTTCTGATTGATATTGTGAATCGTGTTTATTCACACTCCTTAATCCGGTCGCTCCACCTCCGACACAGGGTTCCCCTTTTCGCAGCATGTCGCCAGCCGCGCGAATCATCAACTCCCCCCTCATTCACACGGACGTTTATCGTAAATTATCTTAACACCTAGGTCTCGATGTTAGCGCAGTTATGACTCACACATCCGAGCATAAATACGCACGCGCATACCTCACACGGCACCACGGCTTCGTCAAGTTCTCGAATAAATGGTTGCCTCTCTGCCCTTCCACAGACTTCCCCCTTGTGGTATATGGCGTCTCAACAGTATGTTCACCTCCGTACTTACAGGTTGCCATTGAGCTTGTCGGTAGTTACCCTGTATGCACTTTTGTGTGCTCAGGAAAAGGCCTACACTTTTCCCCAACAGTCATAACTGGTGGCCTGTCCTAAATACCTGCCAAGGGCATGGTCAGCCATTCGAATTGGTGACTGTCACATTAACAAATAGCAGCTGCAGCTTTGAGGCCGTATTCCGTCCTGGTGACGACTTACGCACCCAATTAGAAATTCTGAAATCGACAATGTATATTAACTGGTGTGGTTATTGATCCTAAAACACTCGTATCTCCTATTTGCGTTTAATAGTACTGAGGTTTGTATAAGGGATGCACCAGTTATATAAAGAAGTCCAACGAGGTATTTCTAAACCTGAGCCATGTTTCCCTTTTGATTTAGCGGAATTTTTGAATGCACCTCCTTAAATTTGGATACCTGTAACTCGGTGAATGTTTTGCTGCTGACACCACTGTCTGAATAAAAGCAATACGCAAATGGCTAAAATTAAATTTACTCTCTCCAATAATGGGTGTTTGAGGCATGCCGCTGGCATGTGATTCGGGTTTATTAGGACACGAGTAACATTACATTCTGTCCACTAAGACGCAGGCTTCAAGTGAAATACGCTGACGATAAAGTATAAACGCTTCACGAAACGTGCTCGTTGGTAGGCCATAAAACCTACGTACACAAGTACTTAGAACTTTGTTTACAAAATACCACAAAAAATCAATTCTTGAAATCATTTTACTGCGGTGTATTTTGAGTGCAAAATTAGGAATATTCAAAAGTTTCCTTCATGTTCTGTTGGCAGTAGTTAGGTGGATGAGCAGTAATATTTCAGTCTACTTTGGTGAAGGGAAGATGCGACCTGATCTTGTTTCCGTTCACCCAGTGTGATATGACCTCGCTGCCTGACGTAATTTGTGTTCAATGTCAGCTTTTTCAAGTTAATTTCATCCTTACACATATTTTCCAATGTAAATGCCGTTCCCCCCACTTGTTGTTCAGTTTTCGCATTTTAGGGTTTTTTTTTGTCCAGCCTGGGGTCCAAATGATAAGCTGCTTGGAGTAGCAGACCTCAAGTACACTTCTCAACCAACTTAGTCTTCCGATCTCGCTAGTCAGGCGCTTCTCTAAAGTTGGCTACTTGACCACTGCCAAAGTCTGCCATTGCATGAACCTGTACGCAGATGATGTGGACCACATCTATGGTCTCCATGATTACGCTTAGGCACGTTCCCCACATACACTGCTGTTTGCTGACTTCTTAGCTGATCAGAGTAAGGAAAATATCGTCTGTCGGTTGTGAGATTTTTTCTCTTTAAAGGGCAGTCATGGAAGTCCAAGTACATATCATGATTTGCCAAATGCGCAACCACTTTCAGCGATGCTAGTACTAGGCGTGTTCGGGGAAATCTTGTGGATGGTGCACGAAGGTTGGAAGAGTCGGGTTTCTCTCCCATCTCAAAGTTGAGGAATTCTGTTTTCGTATTAACCCTGCTTTTAGGCCTATTGTCTTAGTGTTAATTTGGCTTCTGTCGGTCCAGTCATTCGTTTCTTAAGTCGACATCAAGAGTTTGAAATTCGTTTATTTGAGCTCTGAAGTTAAACAGGTTGACGTCCAATTTTCGGTATATTGTAAATTCAGTTGGTAGTTAAGTCGCTTTAGCTACTGACAAGCTGTTAACGGGGTCGAATAAATCTAAGTAAAGAGTAACCAATACAACTGACGACTACTGCAAATACCAGTGATTTTTCCTCAGAATTTTCATAAATGGAGAGTTTTTTACCTTTCATTTAAATTTGTTTTACCAAATCATTTCATCTGACGCTTAAACTGATTTGAAACATTTGCATGTGGAGTGTTGCTGTTAATAAAAACCTCTTCAGCCTACGTTAGTGTTTGAGACATAGCAAGGATTTCAGTCTGATGGAACGCTTACATCACCAAGTAAAGCTTTCATTCTATTAGTTGCATCACAGCGTAAATTTGACTCCTTGCGCCAATTTGGCATAAATGATTCTTTAAGTAGACCTTAAAAGAAACTCCCAGAGACTCCTAATATTACCGGAATCTTATCAGGATTATTGTCACTTTGCATTTGCAATCAATGTCGCAGTAAGGCTATGAGATGTAGAATAAATTTTGAATTAACGTGTGTTTGCTCCTTCTTGCTAATGCTTCGAGCTTCGGGATTCCTCAGAAAAGAGGTGAAATGTTTGAAATCAGGGCATTATTTTTGGATGATACGGAGTTTACGTGAACCTTACTCACACAAACTCAGAATTCATCCAGCTCACTTCTTGATGGAAGTATTTCCAAAGCCAACGAAGTTTTTTTGTAAGTCCTAAGCTGTTCTTGCATTTAATGGATGTTGTGACGTTTTTGTACATGTTCTATTTGGTTATTACTGATAATTAACTGAACAGTAAAAAGTGGGCTAAGACAATTAACTTATTTAGAAGCATTGATTACGGCTGACTATAAAACCAATTGCTATTCACAAGAATGTGAATGTAAGTAGAAGGCACAATTAGCAATCTGGAAGAGTAAGAGTATGTGTAGAAATTAACATTTGTGAAGGTTATATTCCCTTCGCTGTCGATGCGAATGTAGAAAAAGGAAATGGTTCAGTCTTCAACATAATTTGGCCTTAATCTTGGGTCAGTCCATCTAGAAAACAGCCAATTTTTGTTTACGAATTTGCAGGCTGTTCAAGTTACATAAAACTCAACATTTATTGAAAATTACGTCTATTTACAATTAACCTTTTTTCAATATAAAGATCTCATTGGCCGAACTACCAAAAAGTCACTATTTCGTGATCCACATACAACCCAGAGGTAGTTTAGATTTATCAACCGAATTTAGAACACAGCCTAAATTCTGTTGGGCGTTGCAACTTTGAGCTCAGTTGATGATGCAGTTATGTTTAATTTGATCTATGCTGCTTTTAGTCATTCAAACATCTAGTTAATTTTTTTTATCTGAATAATGTGCCTTAAAACTAACTGGTGGCACGTCTAAGATAAATGGGATTTAACATTTCTAAGGGGCTCATTTACTTTAAGACATGCACAATAATAAAGAAACGAACGCAACTTCTGGAATCGTAAACTTTAATTTAATGGAGTGAAAAATTCAAGGCATTCACATATCATTTCATTAGTAAGGTGTAGAGCTGTGTTGATTGTAAAGAAGAAAAGTAAAAAAACTAAGATACTTATTTAGTCACTTAAAAGTTGCATTTTATGGTAGTCTAGCGAAACACTACGGCCTCATACAAGAGATTCGGCAAAGCTTACAATTCAGTAGTAAAAACGGTGTCCGATGGATGGTGAGCGTCTGTGGTAGGTCATCATGTCATAAGAATTTAATGACGGCGAAATGGAGCCCCAACGTGATGTATAGTAAGACTGGGTATAGGTAGATGGTTCATAGGACATCACAGGCGATCCATGTTTCCGAGGCCTCGATCCTCGCCTTACGCGGTACGCAGGGCATGAACTCGATCTGCGTTTAGATGGTCGCCTAGATGGCGAATTGTAGTAAGAGCGCAAGGCTAGGGGGTCTCGCGATGGTGACATCGGTCTTCGACTTCTCGGCACTCGTCCGTAAATGAGCCAGTGAAGAAAATCACAAAATGCCAAATATTGTCCTTCACGTTGAAACACAAGGAACCAGAAGCCAGTTTTAGACCTCCTCGCTGCTTGGATCAAGAACCCAACAGTCTTGTTTCTCAAATTAAATGGATAAAAATCGATGATATCCTGACTGAATATGGTGACCTTCTCACGGTCTTCCCGTGGCCCAGTAATATCCTTCAGTTGAATCACTCGCTCGTTTCCGCGAACAAGAACAACGCTGCTCTCTTCTTCCAGGCGTTTCAAGAACAGGCGGTAGACGCGGCAGTAACTCCTACTGGTATACGGGTCCGCAGGGATAAATCCATAGTTGAAAGCCACTTCCTCAAATCTCACTGGTGGGACAGACATTGGGCACAAAATTGAATGCCACCCCCCTCGTTATCTTTAGATTACAACTAACTCGGTTATACGAATGCACGCAAAATAGCATGGACTTTGTCGCGTAAACTGTAAATCCACTGAGAAATGGTTGTGACTGCGTGCGTGCACACATTCAACCTCACAGATGTACAATCGCAATTCCCATTGGTAGTTTGGTCTAGATTTAGCTTCGCGAGCAGCCTCTTAATTTAATTAGGTCCTCTGTATGACAATCACGCATAAGGGAAGTTCAATTACTTTATCAAAGACTGCAGGTATGCAGCTAAGCCGATTCGATGTCACAGCAACGCGTGACCTCGAGAAGTAAATAAGAATCCACGAAATCAGAAAGGCACTCTGGGAGAACCAGTTGCCGAAAATTAAACCAAAGCAAAACAGGGGTTGACTTTGACTAATGTCTATGTGAATTAATTGACCAGATTAAAAGGTGAATCTAGTTCCCAGTATTTTCAAAACTTTTATACTGTTTGGAATTTTGAACTTGTTCCTTATCGACCACAGCACTTTTACACATAAAATATTATTGCTATTGCTTTTCTACCTGAAGAATTATTCCGCATAATTGTTTCCGCACATCTTGATGTGAATACAAATGGGCTCTTGATCTTGGACATTTCGTGTCAATATCTACTGGCTCAAGAGATTTGATAATTTCTTGGTATTTAATTACAAAATGTGCCAAAAGCGATCACTGATAATAAAATATGTTATTTTATTTCTGTTTATGCTATGGCTTTACTGTTGTGGTGCTCGGTGTACTACTACTTGAACGTACAGTATGAATGGAGGTCAGCCTTCGCCAGCCTCATATTTGTTAAGTGCGTTTGTTGTATCATATTTGTTGTTTAGTATCACACACACACACATGTTGTTAAACGCTTCGGATTGTCTGTTACTGGTGTGTTAGCCCCGTTTGTGGGTCTTATAGTTTCGTAGACAATCATTGTACATAAAGGTATCCTCTCTGGCGTTTTGTTAGCTTTACTAGTCTAGTGAGCCAATTCAAGTAGATTTAAAAACGAGTTTCTAGGTAATATCAGTCTTTTGACCTTAAATTGAAAATTAAATATTTTTTAATTAATCTTATTTGAATAGTCTTAACCTAGGTATAACTTATAGTCAACGCCAAAGATCTGACAATTACCACATTTTGAATGGAGAGCGATAAATCAGATACACACTCACTATCACCGGTAATGTATGGCCCAACTATGTGTACATATAATTTTCTAATTACTAACTAAGCTGGACGCAATTCTCAATTATGCTTAAATGGTCTTCGGTTTTTCCTGCAGGTTTCGGGCATTACTTGCAGTTGTATACGACATCACACGTCTACAGCATACGCTGGAACCTAGCAGTGAAGTTACTTTATAAAGGAATTCTTTTCATTATGTGATAATGTCAAGATTCAACCGCATTTAACTGTCTCTTTGTACGCCCCTGTGGTAAATCTCAAGTTAGAGTTTAATCTGGTCGCATCTGAAACCAAATATAGGAAGATAATCGTCACAGTTGACAAGTAGGATGATGTCCTCACACAAACTATAATGGAAAATTTCAGGTCACTTCAAATTCAGTATTAGTTAACATCACTTCTTGAGCATTAGGGATTTCCAGTTTTTTTGTTTAGGTGCCAGATTACCAGAATTAAAATGTCTTGAGAACCCTGTGAAATCTGGAGTGTCATTGCTTCATTGAGCCTACTTTAAAAATGAAAATGCAAACATGGCCACCAAGGGGTGGCGTTGGTGCATAGTCAACACTATGTTGGGGTTTGGTCTGCTAGTAGTCAAAATTATAGCATGAAAACCACCACCTTTTTCTTGTTTCAATGCATGTTAGTCAAAGCCATACGGCTTTGTTACGTTACCGCAGTACTGAATTAGCATTATTTTTAGAAATGTCGTACAAAATTGGTTTGTACTACTCTCCACCAGTGCGATACATGGGCTTAAATGGAGCACAGAAATTAGAAACTGAGCCTGACGGCGAAATCCCGGTTCGATCTAGGCTTGGAAGTGTTTATCTTTGGAGAGGACGCCTAGACCGTATATGTAGTTAAGTGTAACAACGTCTAGTATTAATTTGTTTAGACAATAATTAAAAATATGCTTATCTGTTCGACTAATCCTCCAAAGAAATGGCGCATAAAAGCGAAGGAATGTGGAATGCATAGCCTACTGAGGCATGCCTCAAGGTTCCTCAAATCAATCAGTTCTTCAAAAAATCACGCATAAAATATTCATTCAAGACGAACATGTTCCCATTCTTACTTGTGACACTTTCGCCGAATTAAAATTCTCAGTCGATGACTTTAATATGCCGCAAATAATTATCATCTTATACAATTTGAGCTCCGCTGTTTCTTTTAAAAAAACACCGTTATTGATGTTGATTGCTCAAACGTGATTTAATTTTATTTTCGTGGCTTTTAGGGATGTTGAAAGTCAGTCACCTCCTAAATAGCAATTTTCTTGTAAGGGTATCGGCCGTCAAATGGGCATGTCATTTAACAGTTTCCTGCATTTGTGATTTTGTGTGGGTAACCTTTGATCTCTGCTGTAGGTTTATGTTCTTTACAATTAATTGACTCAGCCCTGTGTTGAAAAGATGATTGCTTAAGAAGCTTAATCGCCCACGTTTTTGCACGAACCTGAGAACAAAATACTTATTTTTCAACCAGCAATATCTGAACTTGTGTCGTGAGCTTTTGAAAACGTACACCGCGCCTCACACAATGGAAAGGCGAATATATTAACAAAATATTTGAATGGTGTTGCTATTACCTATGAATACAGGTGCTGCGGCAATTCAATGACAGGAAATTACTCGTTATATCGCATGATTTGAAGACAACTGCACAAATTTATAATTTAGCTTAGGAATGCAGAAAACAGTTTTTCTTTATCAACTCCACCCACAAATGCTGGTCCTTCATTAAAAATGAATAATGAATAATTTAAAACTCCAATTTTTCAAATCCCAAATCTCAGAAAATTTCGAAGAGCGACAAAAAAATTTATTTCATAGTAAATTAAGCTTTTAATGAAATTACTAAAGCAATTTGAATGACTGGATTTTGAACCCGTTTTATGGCTTCACTTAAAGCAATGACTGATAATACCACTTATAAAATGTACTTCAACTACACAGGATGCTGTTATGAGTTCGCTACTGCCTCAATAACATTACAAGCACTCTGCAGAAGTACTCGTCACCAATGTTACCCGTAGATCGCTAGCCAATAGTACGAGAAATATTAGTTTGCACACATCTTCTTCCAGATTGCTTGAAATGGTGGTGATTTTGGCTGAACTGATGTTTATTTTAAAAATGTGATAATATCGAAAATTCTGAACCCCCAGATTGAATATCCATTTGTTGTTTAACCCCTCCTCCACCTCAACACGGTATCACAGAGAAATCTGTCAAGTGTTTATGAGTCATCTCGGTAAGAAACAACTTGTCAATTTAAACAATTAATAAAAATGAAGTAGGGACAATTTAAGAGTCCTACGACGAAAAGTGGCTGATTAAGCATGTTTCGTCAGCATCAAATAGTTTTTTGCAACTTATTCTGACTTGGCCACCCTTTAAGGTACTTATCGGAATGAGATTAACGATTTCGACATCGCTTTTATAAGCTTTTCTAACTCTTAAATGCTGGAACTACTAACAGTAATCAAATAGTATTTTCGATTGCTGTGATGCCTGTGATAATTAACATAATAGTTCCCATAGCACCCATTGCGTAAATCCTTTGTCTGGCCTTGAGCTGTCGTAACGATGGATGACAGTTGTTCATTCGTTCAGTGATGAAGGCTTTGTTTTTCTTTTTTTCAGAACCTACTACAACCTAAGTAACTTCACACATGATACATCAGTTGCAAGCAAAGTACAACGCATCCACTTGTCTGAAGGAGGTGCTAGTCATTCCATGTTGCTCAACACGATGAGTTTATATGAGCAAAGCAAATCGATTTGTTGCATTTAGAAAACATCAAAAAAATAATTTTGTTGTGAATAATTATTGCCTGTTGAGACTCCAAAATTACCTAATATAGTACTTCATCTATCATTATAGAAAATTTGACCTAATTGCCTACTTAAACCAATCCATCACATGTAAGGCTTAAACTTTAATTTTAACTTTTAACATTTGCAACCTGTTACTCAAAATTGGCAATTTTACACGCCATTATATTTTACACCGTGTCCTTTTCCTCTTTTGAGACCATCCTTCTTGTAGTTGACAAAATACTGCCTGCGTGTCACGTGTTAGTAATAAGAAAACTTTCATTTGTCTATAGAAGGCCATACGGTAATATATATCAGAGAAAACTACAATACTATGGGTTAGAAAAAGACCCAGTTGTGGTGGTTTAATTTTTTTCGAAATAAAACTAATTGCTCTGGAATAAATTAAATTTAAACGCAGAAGTTCAACAGGACAGTCTGATAACGGCTGAACTTTGTCCTTAAATTACGACTTTATCTGAAGATTTTGTCAATTCTAAGAAATTTTTAATTTTATTAGTAATATTCGCCAATGTATGTAATTATAGTGAGCAAAAGTCAACGATTACTTCTGCAGATTACAAAAGTTTGTTAAGTAGGGTTTAGTTCTGCACTACCACTTTGACAAAACCAAACCGTTAACGACACTGATTATAATTTGGCAAGATTTCGTGCACTTTAAGAAACCTTGGCTGGTAAAATTTTAGATTGTGGCATTTTTGACCCAAATGATACACGAAACAAAAGTTCCTAGTTGCGTGAGTAGCATAATCATTACCTGCTGCAGTTGTTTTCGATCAGTCTGCTTTTGGCAAGCAAAATGCAGAACCTAACGTCGGCACACCCTCGTGCTAAATATAACTGACTTCAATTGACTGCGTTCTCATCGGAGCATAAATCACTGAGCTTCAAAGAAATGCGCATAACAATGGGTGTTTTAAATTGCATCACTCACAAAGCGATCACGAGGCTAGAGAAGTTACAAAGCGGAACCTCATAAGTAGGCACAAGTACAACACGTTAGACTCAAAGTTCTGCGGTTTTTAATCAATTAATTCTCATTTAATTCATAACTTTCCATTCCTTGGTCTTTAGTTGATCCGCCTTGGAGACTAGTTGGTTGTTGGCACAGCTGTATCCACAGACTCTTCATGTTATCATAACTCCATGCCATTATAGCCTTCTTCGTTGCCTTTCCAGTGGGTTGAATAGAATCTGAAACATGGATTTTTACCTGCGCATTCAATTTTTTGATGCTGATTAACTTATTGGAAGCCAGCACCTGCTTCGGAGCTTTAATCAGAGTTTGTGTGCAGGAGCTACGAGTCTGGCTGCCAACCCATCAAAAAATAAAAGTAATTAGAGTAAATGTTATTATTATCCGTAAGCTTTCCTCACTTTTTTTAAACTAACTTCAAAGAATGAAAAAGTTTACATACTTCACCAGGTTTTTTCATCAAATAAATTGAAAGGTCGCGATCATTCAAATGTTAGTCAAAGCAAATGGCTTTGTCACCACATGTAGTACTCCCATAAAGAGGGGCACGACGCGTGTTTCGACCGAGTTTTCAGAGTTGGGGTCAAAGTTGGTACCCTGGTTTCCTAAAGGTTAGTGTTTTTTATTTCCGTTATGATATTTTAATCGCACAATCTTCTATCCACGAATATTGATTTTGCAGAGGAAATATTTTTTCCCAGATTGTAGCCCCGTATTCATTATCTTTGGTTATACACCTTAGTATGCACCCACATTTCTTATTTTCTTTTTGCCGAAGTGTTGACATTTAAGAGCAAGGTATGCGTTTGAGCAGATTGATTCGGTCCGCAGCAATGCATACTTCTCAAGTCGCTGTTTAGTTACGCATTTAGCTCGGATTGTTCCGCTGTCAAACATTAATCCATGGAAGTGAAAGCCAATTAATTATTCTGATGGTTCCTAATAATGCCTGTGAAAATTATTGTAGTTTATCGACTGTGTGTGCAGTCATATAGTTAATCTAGTTAAAATGAAGACAACTGACAAAACAATATTTTGTCAATTGGGAACCTAAAGGGAAGAACTGGTTCAAGTGCCCGCAATGCTGACAACCAATAATGGCGCACTCGAGAGACAATAATTGGAGTTTCCAAGAAGACAAATATGAATAGCTTGTGCTTCACTCCCAGAGCCTAGCCATGTGCAATTCTCCCATTTTCTTAAACAATATCCTGATATCCAATCTTTGAGCCCTGAAATTTGCTTGAATTTCTGTCGGTTTGTAACCGATTACTTTACACCCAGAAATCAGGTTGGAAAATCTACTAATTACGTCCTGACGAATCATGAAGGAGTCCCTTCGACCTCCTCACTGGACAGTCTGGTTCTTAAAGGCACAACCAAGTTGAAAAGCAGTACTTTAGATGATTGTTGTGTAGTAGGCCTAGATTCTGTTACTGAAATATACTTGTGATTTGTGACTGTCTGAAAACAGTGAAAAAATACTTGACATCCAAAAAATTGTTATACCCGCAGGATAGTAGTTCTACATGGAATCCAATCGCCTGATTTTGCCCACTGCTGATGTCTCCTCTGTATCTGAAAACTTTGGGAGTCTTGTTTATAAAGCGTTGCTATTATATGCTGGAATTATCACAAGCGGTGTTATGTAGTTGGATACCAGAAAGCCTAAAGTTAACAACAAAAGATTAAGGTTTCCTTATCACCTTAAATGTTAATGGAAAACAATTTCAATTCACCTCAAGTTCATTAAAATATGTGTGTAAATTTGGTTATAATCGTGGAAAAAGTGAATATGAGTCTGACGCTACTGCACAGTGTTAGAATGCGAACATTTCGAAGACGACACTCTTGGCACAATTTCTCAGTTTATCACTGTAGTTTTTCTTAAATTCCTTTGTAAAGTGTATATTTACTATTAACCGGGTCCCATACCATTCGTGTCTCAGCATTCATGACTAACACCTAAATTAAATCTTAGTGTTATTTAAAATTTTGTTTACACTTTGAATTCTAAAGTCCTTTCGGAAATCCAAAAAGAGCTCAAGGAGACGTGTTTGTCCGAATGACGCCTTCACATCCGTCATTCTTTGTGTCAAATTTCATTCGATTTGGTTAAATGAGGATTCTTGTGACATCGCATATTAAGCTGACCCAAAAACTACACTACTTGGGCTATAGCCACTGAGCATAAGTGGCGGGACTCGAATTAGTCAGCATAGTTGCATTCCGTAGGACAGTTACGTGATTCTTCAATTAATATTTCCCTCATAAGCCGGGCTGTGAATTTGGAATTGTCTCCGCATAAGAGAACATATGAAGGTTTTATTCTCGTCTAATAGTCTGCCCATTCTGAAGCTCAAGTTTATTATTTCAACCGGCCGTATTTTATGTGACTTAAATTAAGTTCACGCTGGGACACTGATCTGTGTCATAAGTGAATTAATGGGGCTTTTCATATAATCACAAGCCGGGGGGTATATAATGAAAACCCTTTTCAGATTGAAACGTGCAATATGACAGTTGCCTGTCAATGAACAACCCTACAGAATTTTATTTTCAAGTGTAGGCTGCTGCGGGTACCGAGTGTCAGCTACCTGTTGGACTTGTGAGTTACAAATAAGACTGAGGGGTGTAAATTGGTTATCATTTGGGTACTGCAGCTTAAACTTTTTGTCACTTTTCGATCAAAGAAGACAGCGACTTTAATGTCTGTCGAACTGTCTTAGAAGTCCTGTGGGTGTATGGGAAAAAAAGAGCAACAGTATCGGTGCAACTGCACAGAGTTCAGGCCTTCCCGACGTCATGTCATGACTCGAGGTCGATTCGAAAGAGGTCTTTGTGTGTTCAAACACGTTTCTGATTGTTACTACATAAGGTCACAGGTATCGTCTTTAAAATAACGATGGGATTCCGTTTATATATCCGCTATCGTCTTAGACACCGTTATCCGCTACCACTGAGCGAACAAATCAACTCACCATCTTCCTTTATCCATTCATCTTCAATTAATCAGTTACATACCTGCCTTCTCACTCACAAAATCCTGACTTCGAGTAAATTTGTAGTTTTTCCGGCATTCTCGGAACGAAATTAGCTCTTTCTTCATGAACTCGAACTGAAATCAGCATCCCCACAATTTCCGATGGCGTTTACAGTGGTTAAATGCAAACGCCTGGGCTTTCATACTTTTATTAAACTGTCGAGTCGCACCATCAAGCTGTCAGTAAATCAACGTTTGTCACTTTTGATCGAATGAGGTCCACCTCAGCTATTAGCCCAGTGTTTCATTCACGTGTCTTTGTTTCGCGTTTGTGCGTGAACAAACACGCTCTGGCCAGCATGATCCTGCCAACATTAAACCAAGAAAAAATGGATGTTAGTGAGAGAGGCGTTGCGCGTGTTGGCGTTATTAGGCATTGCATTGTACTCTGTCTCTCACACTTCATGCTTTCCTTCGCCAACTCGCATCGAAGAGTGTACAAGACGATTACCATTGGTCGTAACCGCATACGCCATCATCCTCTTCCAACGCACAGAGCTGTGAATGGCACCAACTCGTGGTTAGTTGTAGCACCTCACACCCAACTTATCAATCGTCTTTAAGCTTTACGGTTCTCACCTCAATTACAATAATTAAAGTAGTTGCTATTGGTAATCCGTGTTTTGTCACAATCCCGGTTGTCACTTCACTTTGCCGTTTTCCATAATTAGAACATCGATGACAATGAGTCAAATAATTATCACTTGGGAGAACAGGGAACTTCAGTTACAAAAGAATGTATTCGTAAAGCACGTGTGCACAAGTTCACACTGTTTCCATCTTTTCTTTGTCGTCATGGTGGCCTTGCTCAAGTGGTGAAGTCGCCAGTAGAATTCACCACAAATTTTCGGAGATAACATTGTGCTGATTTTATTTTAACAGAACTGAAACATTTACCTTATCATTGCCGTCTATCCCTGTAATATGTTCATGTTCCTCTTGAGTTGACCATTTTTGAAATTCTCATTGTAGTTGGGCGCCATTTTCAATTCAACTTTATTCCAACGTGGTAATCAATTGCTTTCCAGATATTTGTATAGGTTTACTGTATAATACTGATTGGTGTAGCGTTTGTTGTTAATGAAAGAACGCATACAATGCTAGACTTTCCGGCTTGTATATCAAATATGCTGCATAACATTTGAGCTCTAATATTAATTCAAACCAAATGGAGGTACCGAGCTCGAACCTCAAAAAGACACTGCTAGTTGGATGATTAGTGTTGTAAAAAGGTGAAAATTACTCACTATAAGGAGTGATCTTTTTCTTGTCAAATGTCTATTAATGATGATAAAAATTACTAGGTCCGCCGATTGTTTTAACACTACCGACCAATGACTAGATTAATATATGCTACAAAATTTAGCCGATATCACTCAAATATTAACGTAATGGTCATCATTTTACAGTGCGACTCCCATTTTGGTCGTATTCATGCCTTCGTAGGCACATTTGATTTGTCCATTAGGCTACTGATAAAAGGGTTTTTATGAGGGATGCAGTTGCAAAAAACTGCATGACATCTTTTGCCTATGCATATGCATAAGACTACTGATTGTTTCCAAATTTGCTGGAAATAATTAAATTTGCAATGACGCAAAAAGGGATAAATAACAACCGATTGGTTTTGCACGTCACAAATATTTATTTTCTGAAGTTACAAATCAGACAAAGCACTAAGTCTACAGTATCCCCAATGATTCACCAACATAAACCTAACAAGATTTTTAGACTTTCCTATTGTCTTGACACTTGCAAAGGGCGTTCCGATGTGAATTCAAACTGATAAAAGGGTACTTTGAAAGTCCTAATGAAAGTTTAAATTGCTTCAGAAGTCTTATTTCCAACTGAAAAGAAAATCTGGTGGACGCATGCAGATACAAACCCCTCAATTTTACGGGAAACAGGACTTAGGTTTCATTGTCATCTTAATTGCTTGTCTCCTGTCCCGTCTGGAACTGCTTTTACGGCCTAGTTTTGAAGACAAATATTTCTGAGGCATGTAAAAATGCAACAACGTGGTGTTTTACTCATTATTCAAACTTTTTTTAGTCCCGAACACCTATTCCGTTTCTGCTTAGCTCGCACTCATGTTTCACTTCAAAGGTACGTAATTTGTCAGTTTAATCCTAAATGATAACACTTCTACGACTGACACAAACATAAATAATAAGCAAGTGATTGTTTGTGATCAAGAAATGTTTCGAAAAAAACGGCTAAGTCACTAACAACACAGGAAGCAGGCGTGAACCTCTAATTTTTACTTTTGAAAGCGGGGTGAAACCGGTGTTGGCATGGATGACTGCTGCGTAAGCTTAAATGGGTTATGGTTTTTACTTACACGATTTAGTTGTCAGAATATAAGAAAACCGGATAACTTTAAGACTGATGATATAAAATGACTGAGTCACGGGTCGGGGTTTAACAAGGGGATCTTGCATGCCATTTCTGACTGACCCACCTGTTGACATATCAGTTCTTTTCCCAAGGAAGTCACGCTTTCAAAATTTTGTACAATCACAACAGGAGGCAGTCTGAAGACTTCGACGTCAGGCAAATTGTTTTGAAGTTCGAGCCAAGGTCTTACTTCTCCTTCAACGTAGGAATGTTAGGTGCGTGTTTATTTAACCTCGAAACTTTTACGCTATTTAGCTTATACAAATCGTCCATCGTGAACGCCAAATTATTTAATTGGCTGTTTTTTGGTCAATGGCATTATGCATCAATTATTGATAATACTCTGCTTTGTTCAGCACACTATTGAATCTTCAAGAGAATGAAGACGAAATTCGTGATGCTTTGCTCAGGTATGCTAAAAACCAGAATCAAACGAATATATTATTCAGCATATTTAGGTTTAAGTAGTAGGAAAAACCATTATCAGTTTAAATTGAAAAAAAGGATGGATCCAAAAGGACAAAAGTATAAGTAAAAATTATGAATACAGTTGGTCAAAATTTTTTTTTCCAATATTTAACAGATACGCATAACCTTATGATTCTAAATTGACGCGGTGACATTCAAAAAATCACTTTAGTGTCAGTGTTCCGTGAAATCGACATTTTAAAACAAATTTAAGATGTGTCCTAAACTAGTCTGCTGCCTTTATTAAGAGAGTACTCACTGATTCTTAAAAGTAGATGGTTTTAAGTAGTCATTTAACTAAAGTTATTTGATTGACAGCAGAAAATAGGTAGTCATATAGTCTCAGTTATTTCCTATTTCAGAGTGAAAAAAGACTTTTCCGGATCGGAGTCTATATCCTGAAACTAATGGGGACCATTTGAACAATCTATTGCAAAAATGCCACCTCTTCACAATTTTGTGACAAATTCACAACTCGTGCCATTAAAGAAGCATTATTGGATCGATTAGTTTGTTTACTGAAATAAAATACAAAGAGCCCTATGTATGCAATATTACTCAAAACGAAAGCATTTAGTAAAAGCCTATGAGCTACATTTCATGTAATTATAGAAATTTTCGACATATCAAAAAAGTTTATAGAAAATAACGCCGAAATTACTGTAAAGGTGTCCCCGCATTGTTCAAGTCGCATGCTCTTACTCAATGTGCACTTGTATCACCGCAAGTTCTTCTCGGATTTACAATAAATTCGAATCAAATCAAGCGAAGTCTTGAGAGCAAGCCCACAACCCGATTGACACTAGCACGAACCATTTTTATTTACTTTGAGATGCCATCGTAATCCTTTAGCACAAAAACTGGACATTCGATTCGAAAGTACAAAATTGTTACTCAAGTGATTAAGAAGATTAACACAGAACCCATTACAAAATTAAGGACATAGCTGTGTAATCATACGCACCGAAAAATGATAGGATCAGGACCGACCCGCTTCAGCGACCGCTACCCCTGGAAGCAGTATCGAGACACCCATTTACACACCGAAACCGCTATTCGTCACTTGGAGTTTTCTCAAGGCGTTTGCGACGAGATCAGCGCAACAGACCCAGGCCACCCCGACGAATGGGACGAGCTCACTCACCTAGCCTCCGAAAATGGAGAGAGCCAGTTTGTTTTCCAGCTATTACAGCTGACCGGAGGCTACATGGGCGACCCAGGCCTCTGGACATTTGGAAGGGTGCAAAGCGCCGCCCCTGCATCTATTATTGTCACTGTGCCAGTGTCATAACATATAGTACCGCATAGCCGTGTCGGTTCACAAGGGCCAACCACATTAACGACCGCTACTAGCCCGAAACTTCCCACCACACAATCACCGCCCAAGAAACTACAAGTACGGTCAAAAGTAATTTCTTAAAATTAGTGGTTCGGGGTCGAAGTGGCTGAAGATGTGTCCAACCATCAATGCTGATGAAAACACCGAGTGGACACTTCTTGGGTGTACATATAAAGGTAAATCCATAAGTGGCGGAGGGTGCGTTAAATTGGTAGGCAGGTATGGGTGTGGTGGATCGCAACACGTAAAATATAACCGAAAATTTCAATGTGACATTGCAGCATCCCAGCACACACACAAGCACGAGGTAAGGGAACGGCCGAGGAGGGTCGCAAGTGTGGCCGCCTGTGAATTGAATGTGTGCAGACGCATATACAGGGAGATCGCAGAAGGAGGAGGTGGTTGTGTGCACGAATTGAAAACTCATCTCGGGGAACAACGGACCAAATGAAATAGTCTGCGTGAAATTGAGCCAGAAATGATGATAAGAAAATTTAGTACAGCGGGGAGGGGGTAGGTGTGGCAACGAAGAGACAACTTATTTACACAGGATGAGGTGTGTTGTCGCATGGTTCGGGCACACCAATCTGGGCGTGTGTGCCTCTCAACAAAAGTCTGAACTCGCGTGGTTGTGTACAGGGTTTGCGAACGGGCGGAGTGAGGAGCCGGACAATGGCCTGCGTAATCAAAGTAGACATTTTCATCAATGTTGGGGAGTATGTGGGGTAACGACGACGAGGGGCTTCGACGCTGGTGGTCACCTAGCTAACGAACTTTGAGAAGATCGCAAGCATTACGGCAAACACTAGCAGCATTAGTGGAATTACGGTTAGGGAGGAGGCCTAAAATGGAAATAAGAGCACGTTAAAATAAGCCTAGCCTAAGATCGGTTAATAAATAAACACTGCCGGTGATTACTTGGTCGACTTTGCTGTTAAAGGGTTATGTGTATATGGCACAAGCAGTAGATGTTGCAAGATCCAAAAGAAGTATTACTACTGTTATTTAAAGCGAACTATGATTGTTGACAATTAGTGAAATATATATGACATAATACTGGTTAGAATATGGCTTTGTTAGGTGGTGATTACCGACTCAATGCGTCAACTAAAATACAAAAAATATACACAATTTAGCTTTGTTGAAGGCAACATACATGGCCAACACACTTAGTGATTCTTGCAGTGAATAAATTCAAAGTGAGGAGAATCGCTCGAAAGACAAAAGAAAGGTCCGGGGCACAAGAAGAGTTTAGTCGCAAAAGAACTCGCTGTGTGATCTGGCCTCCAACTAGGAATTACTGCGATCAGTCACAGACAAAAATGACATCAAGTAGTAATTATAGCCAGACTACATGTCCTTAATATAAGCAGCACTCAAATTAATGCAAGTTTACGCCATATGAGTTATGATGGTTGGCTTGGAATTTATCAGATTTGAAAAGTGTGCTGACAATCTTACCGTTACCAGACGTCCGGGGACCAGTTCGATTCGATCAGAATGAGCAGATGAGTCGGCCAAGCAGGAGGTTGGTGGTGAAAGGTGGTTGAAGGCGGTCGACGGATGCTGCTGTCGATCCTTACTCTCGAGAGCAGCGATGTTCGCCTGGGCTTCAGCGAGGGCTGCCTCCAGCTCGGCCCGCTGCGTCCGCAGGTTTTCCACCTCGGTACGATGTTGCCGAGTCTCCTCGACGAGGCGACGGTGGTTTTCCCGCGTCTGTTCCATCTGATCTTCAATGTCTCCAATGCGTGCCCTCAAGACACAACATTCCACACGCATATCCTCCAACGCGTCGGAATCGCCAGAAGTCGCCTTATTTTCAGAGGCAGCTAGGTATTTATAAAATTGTCGATTTAAGCTCGAACAGAACTAAGGAGTTTTCTGTTAACACAAAAAACGGCTAAGCCTAAAGACTGACGTGTCTCATTGACAGGGTTTTTCGGGTACTTATAAGCCCGTTAAAGTGAGCAAAAGATTAGACTGTTGCTGTAACCATGACTTGGTCCTTGCTTGACTTTATGGGCCCCGAGAAAGCCCAAAAAGAGTAAGTAATCTTCTGTAATCACGCACCTCTCGTTCTGAATGACGCGTTGTACACACAATCACAGAAATGAAACCGAAATCGTACTTCGTGCTACATTTAACATGCTATCGCTCTAGGTCAAATTACCAAAACTTTGAAGCAGCAGCAAACACCGTTATTGGTCGATATTACCATTCCTTTTCTTTCATTGAAACACCATAGCTCTGAATTCGGTGTTTTGTTGTGTACCCCACAAGTCAGTGCTTAGCCTTTATCGAAAAGTCACCTCGATAAAGACACAATAATTGAGTATTAATGAATAAATCGTATTCACTTGAGCGACATCAGTTAAAGTCAGGTACGTATATCATTAAAATTTAGAAAAGCTCACATATATTGACGCAAACTTTTTAGGCATTCGAGGAAAGATATGAAGAGATAATTTCGAAAAAGCGATTGAAATTTCGCATTTCAATGATAATGAAGCCGTTAACAGAAATAATCGAACAAATCGCACAATGTCAATCGCCATGGGAGCATGGGTGTTAAAAAGCAGTAATTAAAGTTCAAAACAAACTAACCAGTCATCTGTAATTCGGCAATGTGTGCCTTGTAATGTTCTATCTCCTTATTTGCCAAGCGCACACATTCTAAAAAAAATCACACAATGAGTGCAAAGAATCAACCTTATAATGGGTGCCATGCCTTGACATACCAAATTACACGAAACGACATATAACCTAAGTTTGGTGCATTTTTAAAAAACACCATCAATTGAGAAAAGCACGCATACTAAGTGGATAGCATTCAAACATGCTCCCAAGTCGCAATTACGCGTCAGCGTTGTAATGCTATTAGTCCGTAGCGCCAGTTCGAGATCATTATGCCAGGACTTTAACGAGCCAATGCTTGTGGCACATGTACTGTCTGAATGGTGTCCGTCCCACATAAGAAGTCTGCACAGTGACGAAGTAAATTCTTGAATCCGTGTGAGGGTGGTATTATGAAGAATTGCGGACTTAGTGAACCCGCACAGAACCAACGTATTTAGGTTTAACAGAGAAACGTAAGGCACACTACAACTAAACGTGGTGCATAACTCAAAATCCAGTTTTTGAACTTTGACCAATCACGCATCAAGTTTTATTAATATGTAGCGTGGATAGCGACCTAGCCTGGTGCTTAAAACGATAACAACGATTAGCGTTATTCGTGTTTACGATGCGAAAAATACACAATTGATCAAAACTGTCAAATTCCAAAAGGGTGGTTGCAGACAACAGGATGTTCACATCCTTATAAAAGTGGCTTTAGAGCCAGAATATAAGAAGGAAATGAAGAACTATGCATGATCTAAAGTAAAAGGAAATTAGTGCGGTTTAGAGCAGAAAAGCGCTTCTGAAAAGTACCATTAGCTCACAATGATCCTTCATGTTAACACAATTAGTTCTAATTAGCCAGACCCTCACATTCTTACAAAAACACTGTTGCCTTCACTCATCCGTTAGAGACGAAGCTATGCTGTCAAGGATGTATCAAGATCTCGAAATTAACATTTATAGACTACCACTAGCTGGGAGTAGTAATTTGGGCGGACACGTCTTGTTCAGGATCCCACCAGAGCTGGGGCAGCAGTGGAGATCTAGTAAATAGAAGTTCAAGTAACGAACAAGACGCGTTGAGAAGCCGGAGAACAAGGTTTGGGTGACTCACGACTGCCCCCGCCGGTGAGTCAGCGAGCTCATTTCGAAGTTTTGGAACCACCCCCAAAGAGTGCGCACACAAGAATTTGGTAATGGTTAAGATAACCTTTGATTACAACAAACGAAAACTTGGGCACATTGCCTTAAGGTGGAATACCCAATTAGGGGCTAGCACGGACTGCGATCAAATTTTAGATCCTGGTTTAAGCATAAGCAAACAAGTGGAATAGAAAAAGCATTGAAGAAACGCGTCAACAATCATACCACGGAAGAAGAAATGTGGCACTGCTTTTACACTACCATCTAAGAGCGAACGGTTATCGACTGTCGTAGGATTTCAAAACCACGATTAGTTGCTAAATTTACAAAGTCTAATCGCAGAATTCAAAAACCAAGTTCATCCTTAATGTCTGTCCTGTGATTCTAGAGTGACAAGACTGTTAGAAAATTCATCATATCAACTCAGATTTGTTAAAAAGTAGTAAAAAAAAGTTTGAGAGATTGAATATGATGCAGACGTCGTTCCATGAACAAGTGCCACTACAATTAGAATAATAGACAAAACATCAGAATTTACCTACCAGATAATGTGTGAATGTTACATCAAATAACACTTGAACAGGCACACCCAAATTCTCAGACTAACCACGCAGATGAGCGACTTCTTCAGCATCGGGAGACAGTGCGAAAGATAGGGTTCCATTACCACTGGAGACGGTAGGAGATGCGTTAAGGGAATCAGCACCGGCCACCAAAACACCCTCGTCACTGCCAGAGGACCCAACAGCCTCAACCGACTTGTCGACAAAGTTATGCAGTGTCAGAAAGTTGGGCCTCGGGAATGTCTGGTTCCCTAGGTCATTTTCAGCGACACCTGCTGGGGCCGCGAATGCATGAGCGTCAAAATTGCTGAGATCTGCAAAAAGGAAAGAGACCAGAAAAATAGGTGGCAACGAAAGGAAGACAGCCAGCGATAACTCGGAGGAATTTTATTGCAGTACAAGAAGTCTTCAATCAACCACGCAGGCGATCAATCACTAAGAGAACGCACGGTAAGTTATGGGGCAACGATTGTGCGAAATTCAGCATTAGTAATAACGAGAATTTATGGCGCTTAGTCTAAGAACACAGTGATTATATGGTGGTTCTTCTAGCTCAAGATAAGAATGGTAGATTCACTACTAACCTTAAAAAAGTAGTCTACAAGGTGTCAGTCCTTATTCTATATCACATTACCACCTAACGCGAATGTAGGCTTTGGAAAAATGCAGCCAACTCAAGTTCCCAATTAGTAGGGCAGAACCAATCGAATAAAGGGGCAAGAGGTACCAAATAGGCATTTTCAAGATAATTGCCATGGTTGAATATCATTTACACCGTAGATCGTTAAAAAAAACAACTACGACTACCACATATGCCAAGTCATTTGAAAACCATAGCCACTACGTTTCGGAAAGGGGGCGACAATGACAATTATTAATTTTCTGGTGGGTTGAAAAGTGTCATCGTTCAAAAACAGCTTTAAATACGGTGAATAAATTCAACCAATACATTATTGTAAACTATGCTAAACCTGAGTGACGGCCTAAAAAAATACTCAATGCGGAGGGCAAAGACAATAAGCAGGGTTAGGAACTCTGGAAAAGTGAAATGCAATTAAATTAGCGGAAGCAAAATAAGCACCAATTTGTGCAGCTCTATTGGATAAAGAAGAACAGAAATCCGAAATACGTGCCAACACCAATTTGCGACCACCTACAAGGCAACCTAGATGTGCCACTGTACAGATGCATGTACATGAAAATGCTTGCACCAATGTCTATGTGCGCGTATATTATACTACCTGGCAAATCAATAAGCATGACTCGCGAACACCACACGTGTGTGTTTGTTAGTTATGGTGTCAGTGACGCAATCACCGAAATAGCACAGGGACCGTGGAGATAATGCAGGTTTGTAAAAACAACACCAAGAATAAAGCAATACCCTCTCCAAATGGCACCAAATATGATGAAGATACCGACGTGTGAGGCTGTACTTAGCGCATGAACCGCATTGAAAAAATTAATCACATGGATTTTATTATGCCTACAGAAGCTTACTCGAGATATTCTGAGACATGGCAGCGACGAGAACACATACCACCACGCACCCAAAAGGCGGTGACAGGGAGGCACATAATCAAGAGTCGCGCTTTGCACGCGCGTGACATGCACATGGAAACAAGGTAATGCGCGACATTTTAAAAAAGGTTATCCTGTGTCACACACTCTCTGTTGCACTTGAACTCTGCTTCAATACAAAATAAGTAATCACAACGTTGTCCTACTCAGATGCCCGCGTGACCATCCACCAAAAAACAGGCTTTCCGTGAACTTGATGGAATCCACCTCCAGTACCACTAACTTGGTGTACTTCCGATCAGTGCCAAGCAGATTAAGTCTGAACTGTAACGAGGGTTCCAATCATCATTTAAAACACAAGATCTACCATCGGTTTTGGTTATGCAAAGTGGATCGTGAGTGGTGTTAATTCACTCCCCCAAGAAATCATGCTAACTTGTCTGATTGTGCACTCCCCTGTGCGCGCGCTTACCTTTTCACTCATACATCCCATGTGACACTCATCAATTTGTACTTTTGCTAGTTCATTCTAACTGCGAGTCAACAGAAATGAACCTGCACTAGTGATACACGAACTTGAACTCACGACGACGTAATACAAAACAGCAATTAGGTTAATCCTTTTTCTTCTCTCTTTATTCTAGGTACTTGGAGATGTATCATGCCACAAAATGACAATAGTGGAATTTCTTTTTACGTCCATTATTTTAACGGTTCTGTAATCAACTGGAAATTGGTTTTCACAATGTGGTTATTCCGGTCCAAAGGGTTTCCTCAGATACATTTGTTTGGACATTATATTGGCTCCATGGTAATGTGACTACGTCTGATCGTGTACTCCGGTTTTGGTTGAGATAGTGGAAGGATTTCTGCATTAGATCCTGTGCTGCTTGTGTCTGTCCTGACGGTGAATGTCGTCGACGAGCAAAACATCATGGTTAATTTTTTTCTCTTCGGTGCTCTGCATCTATGTACCTGTAAACAGACGAAGTTAATAAGCTTTTTGTTTAACATATACAATAAGGCGCTTTAACAATTGCTCGAATTTATTTCGCATTTGTTTTCATACACTGAATGCCTTACGTTTACGATGCGTTAAAATTGCTCTGTGTTTAAAATAGCTGTAGATACCAAAGCGAAGTAATAGTCATGGGTATTCATATCTTTGTTGAATCAAATCAAGTGATTCAAAGACTGCGTCGCTACACAGCCACGCAGGGGTGAACGTAATCTTTTTCCCAACGTTATACGGCGAAGTATTTATTAATTTTTAGGTTATTAACGCCTGCTCAATTACATTTTTTCTTTGAGGTCGCTAGTTATCCGGTATCAAGATGTGTGAAGTGAGGGCGTGTAAAAAAAGGAAGTGAAAATACACAATTGTCTCAAGTTTATTTGAGACCACTGTTCAATCTGATAACTGTAGCCTATTCACATGAGATACCACAACAAGGTGAGAAACTAGATAACTATCATTACAGTCACAAGTCATCCATTTTTGAAATCAATTATCTTAAGTAGCTCCATCTAGATAATTTAAATCACTTAGGTGTCTAATAGCACAATTACAAATAATTTTTTGAAATAAATTGCCAGGGTGACTTGTAAAATAGATTATCAGATAAACAATTGACGCATTAGGATTTGCATTGCATTGGTAATGTGTATGCGCCCGTGAAGTATATATAACGCTAAAATGTGGTTTAGATTTGGTAATATAATAAACAGAATACACAGGGAAAAAAATATACTGCTTATCTAAGTCACCAAATAATAAGTATACCTTCGATTGTTCAGCACACGATTCATTAATAAATGCAATTTTGAATACATCAGACACACATCCTAACGTTCCCACAAACAATATAACAACCATTGATAAATGTTCTGTTTTATGTTTCTACTAAACATAATAGCATTCACAGCAAAGTATTGACTGACCTGGTCAGTACATTTCTAAAATTTTACTTCACAACACTTCAAAAGAAATAATCAATTTTATCAAATCTATTGTCTTTAGTGAATGTGTTTTTGCAATTTTTTTAAAAGCACTGGAGTTTACTTGCCGTAATATTATTTATTTATTGCAATAACTGCTTCTTTAAATGTTTGTTTTTTTCAGTTTACGTGTTGTAAAAAAGTCTTACCTAGACAAATCACTACGTTATTTTAAATAAAGACATTTGGGACCTATATATATAATATTCGTTAAAATAAAATAAGAACCTATTTTGCGTGCATAAAATTTATTTTGATGCCATTCAATAGAGTGTCACTACCCAATTTGCGCTTGTTTTAACCCGGTCTTCAATCTCTCGGTTTCGTTCTCTGCTCCATCTTTTCTTTTGGTCCCATTCAAGGTATGTGTTAAGACAGTGGTTATAATATTCTAGTTGTCTCCTAATAATGCGTCCTTCGGGTGATAGCAAAGCTGATCAAGATAAGAAGCTGTTTGTTGGTGGTCTCCATCATTCTACAACAGAGAACCAGTTGCGGGAGTTTTATTCGCAATGGGGTGAGATTACTGATGTAGTGGTCATGAAAGATCAGCGAACTGGTAAATCTCGTGGCTTCGGTTTTGTAACATTTGCTGAATCGTCATCGGTGGATGCGGCTCAGGCTGCGCGACCTCATACAATTGACGGCAAGACAATTGATTCAAAGCGAGCCATGCCCAGAGAGGAGACTAGTCCCGAAGTTCACGCCGCAGTCAAGAAAATCTTTGTCGGTGCTTTGAAAAAGGATGTCACGGACGATGACTTGTCTCAGTACTTCTCTCAATTCGGAACAGTAACTGATGCGTCGGTCGTCATGTCTAAGGATCGAAATGAATCGCGAGGATTTGCTTTCGTGACATTTGATGACACTGACGCGGTGGACAAGGTCATCCTGTCAAAACCGCACTCTATTAATGAAAATAAGATTGATGTCCGTAAAGCTCTAAGCAAGGACGAGATGAGTAAGATCCGCTCAAGGCCACTGCGTCCGGATTTTCGCCAGTCTTGGGGAAACGGTAAGCCTAATAGTGTTAGCCTAATTTCTGCATATAGATAATTCGTGGAATGGACATCGTTATGATAATGGGTATAACCAGGGTTATGGCTACCAAGGTTATGGCAATTACGGTAACGGAGGTGCTTATGGTAAGTATTTTTTTCGAGATATTATCCTTTAGGTTATTGTTCACAAGGTTACGGCTACGAAAATCCCCCGCCATCATGGGGGCCAAGTCCTAACGGCGACACAGGTTTCGGTTCCTACCAACAACAGTCGTACGGTGGGGGCCCAATGCGAGGCGGCCCGCAGCCATACACGCGAACGACGCCCTACGCTCAAAACAACTGGCAGCAGCGCCAATAACTTGGATTAAATGTAGGAATGCGAGGAGCTGTCTCAGTGCATTTCCTTATCTTTTATTATTCACCATCAGCTGTTTTGTAAAATAACTTCGCGATCACTGTTTTAGCCGGTATTATGTAGTTTGTTCTACTGCTACGCGTTCCCTGCGCAGCGACATCTAGCATGTCCGTTTAGGCCAAACGTTCTCTGACATGATATCGGCGGTCTTTTTACCCATCATTGTTGTTAAATTATAATTGAAGCCCCAGTCTGCGTTATTGAACGGTTGTTTTGGTTGTCGCACAGGTTTGGGATGATGGGCGCCCGAACTACGATGGTGTCGACAGGGAACCATGGCGCTGCTTGGAAACTTGCAGGTAATGCGAGGCCTAAATTGGCACAGTACCGAATTATCTAGGTCTAGGACGGTTTAGGTTAAGACTCCAGGTCTAGGTATATGCAGTTATGCTCTATACCTTAAGTGCGCCTGTACGTGTGCTGGAAATGCATTAAAATCTTGAGGAATTCCACTAGATGTCGGTTCCATTTATGCATCCTCTGTTTTGTTTTTATTATTGATGAATAAAATTCCCTGTATCTGCAGTTTGAGTTTTGTCTTTGCGTGTCACTCGATAAACTCGTGGGGTATAAGCTGCTAAAAGTGTCCTTTTCGATTACAGGCGGCTTTTCGTTAGAAAAGTGGGTGTCATATAGTGGGTTGGTTGATCGTCGTTTATGGGGTGGTTTTCTTATTCGCGCGCGATAGGCTCTGGGGTTCGCGTCTCAGTGCCTTCGAGCAGGTGTGCTTTTGGTCCGTCCGACGAGCCACTGGCTATTTTTGGCGCCTCTGCGTCATGTACTCCTTCATTCGCTGTCACTGGCTAAGGGTAGCACCTAAGGCTTGCACAAAGCTCCGTCTAGCTATCGAAGGCGGTGATACCACCGGGGTCGGGGTGGCTGCCACCAAAAAGGTGGGGGTTTATGTGGAAGCTAGTGCACACAGACGAGGTCTCCGAAAGTGCTTATTCGCCTGTCAAGCCTCTTATTTTGTTTCGACTTCACGGAGACGGCGAACCTGTTCTGCTGACTACTTTTTTAGTCTTGGGCCTCGATTGGCTAAGTTTATAATCGGTTATTTATATTCGATCGCGAAAATTTGTTCGCAGTGGGAGTAAACGTTTTTGGAATCTCATCACACTTCCATTCGACTGCTCATTAATAAATACTAAATGTTTAAACTCAATAAATCCGAAAGTACTTTAATGGTATCCTATTCTGTACAAAAAGCTTCGTGGCGGGTGATTATTTGGAAGCAAAAATAACTACCAAAATAGCAGAATTTACAACTGACTTCAGCGCAATTTCTTGGCGACTTCATAATTCCATAGCGATGCACTAAGTAACTTCGCTGACATTTGAGAAATCTTGATGGTAACTGGAATAAAGCAATTTTGTGTCTTGCGGTGTTCTAATGTGTTTTGCTGGCTGATGAAACAATTTTGCAATGATTCCAGTTTTACACAGAACTCACTTGACCTAAATGAAGTGCAACTGTATAGAGTGGGTAGACAGCATTCAGCTAGCTTTAGAGAGTACATGGGACTCGGATTATGGTAAGACTGATTTCACTGAGGAAGGAGCACACACTAATTGATCTACCAGAATCACTAGTATCATTTTGGTTGTCAAATACAGAAAAACAGGAAAATTAAGCGTGCAATTATTTGCAATTAAAAGAGTAATGGATTCAGATGCATAGATGGGGCGTTAGGTTTGGAATTTAGTAACCGGATTTATTATTTTAAGGTCACGTGCAAGAGTGATACCAGCAAGTTCCATCGCAGATATAAGTAAAATGCGAGTGCCATCCAGAAGTCAGGGATCGTCGCTTATTAATATCCTCTTTAGTGTCATTTAGAATCAGGAAAATTACCCGAATCTTGGAAACATGAGAGCTAATTAAATCATTGATTGCTGACATTTACGCAGATTCTCCGAAGCTACATAGGTACAGACAGCATTAACGCACCTTGCTAAAAAAATCGCTAAAATGTGATAAATTCCAAGGTTTTCGCATTTCTTGCACAGTAGACATCTTCCAAGTTGTATGTTTGCATTTGAAGTACATTTGTTCTTTAAGTTTTTGATACTACACTGACGTCCTCGGAGTTTCAAGCCAAATGAAAATCATTCCTTTAAGCGAAGCCCTACACTAAATCCTTATTTTGCATAACTGAGGGGAGTTTTGAAAATGTAGCATTCGAGTTTAATACGGGATTGTAGTTTTGTCATTTAACCTTAAATAAAATATATAACAATCAGAAAAATTGTACTAAATGTCTCTTCATGGCATTAACCACCATTGGTTAAGTGGAAGCAAAAAATGTTACTTGAAAACTGATTATATAATGCAATTAAACCATCTATTGCATCTAGTAATGATTAATCAAAGAGATGGGCGAATGAACCTCCTTAATATTACCAGCATATTTTATAAAACACGTTTTGGTGCCTTAAGTTGATTGTACGTTAATTTGTTAGTTCCTTAAAGAACTCTATTTGACATTCCATTAAGCAAATTCGAAAGTTGGCATGAAATATTGCGGCCGAAAAAAAAAAATTTTTTACAAGTGCAAGCCAGACCTTATAAAAAGGTACGATGTGCCTCAGACGTTTAATATTTTACTAATTTCTACATTTACTTCTAATATAATCTTAATAATTACACATAAACATCACTATGACGCCATCGAGTTTCAAAGTTTTAAGCATTTAAGTGTGGAGTTCATTGAAGTTCTGGTTAGTAATATTATCACATAAGCATAAACACATTAAAAAAAGGGGGATTAAAGAGGTTGTACTAATGACATCGTAGATACTGTAAAATGTCCTAGGCATGGAATTGATAATGATGTAATTGCTGTTTAGTGCTTTGGGTCGTGTGTATAGCCACGCGAAAATTTTGAAGTGTCGTGGAATGATGAGGCCTCAAGGTGACCCCAAGGAAGATCAAGGGAAGAAACTATTTGTTGGTGGAATCAATCACAAAACCGAGGAAAAGTCATTAAGAGAATATTTCTCCCAATATGGCGAAATTGTTGATGTTGTTGTGATGAAGGATTCCCACACTGGAAGACCCCGAGGCTTTGGCTTTATCACATTTAAGGATGCTTCTGCAGTTGACGCTGCTCAAAATGCTCGTCCACATACTCTTGATGGAAAAGAGATTGATACAAAACGAGCCATGCCACGGGAAGAAAGCAGTCCGGAAGTCCATGCAGCAGTGAAAAAAATTTTTGTTGGAGCTCTTAAAAAGGACATTACAAGCGAAGATCTATCTTCTTATTTCTCGAACTTCGGAACTATTGTTGAAGCTTCTGTCGTCATGTCAAAAGACACGAATGAGTCTCGAGGGTTCGGCTTTGTCACGTTTGATGATACTGACGCTGTGGATAAGGTGATCCTTGGTCGTCCTCACACCATTAATGAACATAAAATTGACGTTCGCAAAGCTCTTAGCAAGGAAGAGATGGGCAGGCTTAGGTCTCGGCCGCCACGCCAGGGACCACATCAAATGTGGAATCAGGGTAGGAACATAATCTAAGTCTAAAGTATACCACATAGGCGCTCCAGATTACCGTCAACAGGGCTGGAATCACGGTTATAACCAGGGCGGGTATGGTTCGTCTGGCTATCCCTCTTATGGTAGTGACCAGTATGGTAAGATAGATTACTAGTCTAATGTTCGGTTTTCACCTTAGGAAATGGATATGGTTATGATAATTACCAACAATCATGGGATTATCAGTCTGCAGATTCCTTTGGCTCTTACAATCAGCAGCCATACGGTGGTGGACCCATGCGTGGTGGTCCCCAGTATTCTAGACCAGCACCTTACGGAGGCCCAAATTCATGGGGACAGCAGCGTTAAATACAATAGCTTCCGTCCACGGTTGTATATTGCCCCATTTAATGACGGTGATGCATTTCCATACTTTTTATTGTCTCATTTTGTAAGATACATGCTGTCGTTTAATGGACTTCTGAAATTGCCAATTAACGCAGTGCTAATGTGTCTCGTACAGGACGCCCGCTTCGTCCTTTTGTATGTCAATATATGGAAACGTCTTCACAATTTAATGTCTACTAAGGTTCGTGTTCTTGTATATTCTCGATGTTTCCATACTGAAACTGCGATGCGACTCTGTTTTCCAGCTAGCTCCGTTCTATTGCCTTTCATAAGCTATTGAGTAAATAAGTGGTCGGGCTCGTGCTTTTATGGCCGCGTGATGTTACTTTGTCGCTTTTAATGACTCCAAAGCGCGTGTAAGGCGTTAGTTTGAAATTTTGGTTTCCCAGTAGGCTGGCGTGTAGCTGTTGAAAAGACCTCACACGACCCGTGACCAGAGGTTCCTCTCGGTCATTATTGCAAGATCTTGGGTGTAATCTTCTGTTTAGCCCACAAAAAGTGCATTAATTTCTTGCTGTGAATGATTATGCACACTTGGACTGATATTTACTAGCCTCTGCGTCGCGCCATGGCGTAAGTTCCGATACCATTGAGTAAATGCGGTCAAATTGATTTTGTAGTTTGCATATTGACCTAATTTGGGGCTAATCGGTATACTTGTGGCTGGGGATGTGCATACTTTTGCTGGGGGATCGATTTCATCAATTTTAGGGGAAGGGATTGCGCAGGAGGGTTTCAGCAAAAAGTACTCACTCCTAGCACGGGTGGTTGTCGTTGCCTAGTGCGCGTGGATTTTAGGATGTCGCGCGAAGTCAGCAAAGTGTTCATTATCACCCGCTGTGGTCTTACGGTCAACAGGGTCCGTCACGCAGTCTGTGGATCATCCGGTCAGTGTTAAGGTCTTGCAAAATGTGCTTATACACAGGGCGTGGGTCAAAGTAAACAAAAGTAGTTCTGCATTAGAATGCCTTTTATTATCGTCAAATGGTCCACCGTTTTATTGTAGTGAACGATGGCAGTTGTTACATGGTCCATACTACCTCGCTGGTTGTCGTTGTTTGTGAATTATTGTAGAATTTTTCGATTCCCTATGCATAAAGGGCGTGGGCACACTCGTCTGCGTTGTTGTTTCACTTCAAACCGTAAAATTATGCTCGAAAATGCTATTTAAATCAAGGGAATAAATTACTAAGCCCGGGCTAAGTTTGCATACAGAAAGTGTAGCGTCGTGCAGTAATGTGTGTGGTTTATCCTGAGTAGGTTATTCTTTTGGATACCTACTGCACTATTGGAATAACGGAAACGAGTGCCTTGCTTTAATTTTGCATTTTGCGCTGTATAGTGTTGTGACCTGAATTTTCTTTACGATTAAGTGGATCTGACCTCCGGTAAAGGAGTCTTCTCACTGTCGGCAGTCAGTGATGCATCCTTATGTGCGCAGTCGCTGCAAAAATGCGAATACCTGACGCTGCCACTTGGACTTGCGTTTGCGTTCGTACCTTGTGTGATCAATATGTTGTAAACGGCACTTGACGATGCATGTTTTTAGTCTGGAACTTTGCTGGATGTCACAAAAATTGTTAAGGAATTACTGTTTAGTGAGAATGATAGGCCTGGTTGGTGGATTATGATTGCTCTCAGCCAAATTATAACGGTGATAATTATTTCCTTTCTTCCAAAACTGAAAAGTGTTACTCTGTACCAAAGTCACTAAATATCAACCACAATATTTATGTACACTAAAATCTAGGTTTGATTTGCCAAGCACAAAAACTTGGGTTGCACTTACTCATGTCTTTGTAAAAGTAGAACACGGCCCTGGAGATTTATTCCATGCATTATGGGACTTTTGAATTTGGATGTGAATAATTGCAAGGTACTTTGGTTCCATCTCTTTAGGTAATCGGAGTTTAGTTGTGGTAGTGAGAAGGATTAGCATCCCATCAAAGCTACTTTTATCGATATTTACTAATGTGAACTGGCGTAGGTGCTCTAGTACACTCTATCGCCCTACTTATCAAATCAATCACAAAGACGTGAACAACAATTTAAAGATTACAGTGTTCCGGTAATTCAGACACAAAATAAGACAATTTTATGACAGATTTTCAGCCTCAACTGAGGTCATTTGCCGAAAGAATTTGACTAAACCAAGTAGAGCATGCGTCAAAAGTGCATGGTCAACTGATGACGGTCGCGTAAGGAGAGCCGTTCGCCTCTGAACGAGACAATCGCCCATAAAGTTTCATTTATGTTGCAAACTATTAAGAGTGCAATCAAAATCATTGTTAGGCGAGCCGTTTAAACTAATCCCCCGAGGTGGTTTGAAACTTCGTCTAAGCGAGCTTTGACGACATTACTGGACTTCCTCATTTCGAATAGCAATAATTAATCCCGCTGCTTGTGGAGGTATTTCATTATGTCGTGCTTTAACGTACTGAAGGCATCTTACCGAAAACATGTATACGCACGATTGAAATTTGCTGCCACATAAGCGAGTTGGAATTCAATCTCTCAACTTAAATTTAAGCTTTGCCAAACACTCAAGTTTCCATTTCGAGAAGTAGCGCAGCGTGTTCATTTTAATTTCGCAAAAAATAGGGTTGAAAATTCACAAACTAAATTGTTTTATTAAATAATTCGTACTCCTGAAATTCTGTACTGATGCCTGTTCCACGCTCGTGTCTTCTAGTAGATTTGACTACAGAGAAATACCACTTCCGTTTTTTGTCTTATTCGCACCACATAATGGAGAAGACGGCTGCAATAAAACAGGCTTCATTGTCTTGCCGCAAGCCATCACATTCACTCTTACTGGCTTCACTTTCCATTGCACAGGCGCTTCTCATTTACCGTTGTCTCCGATTGGCTGTTGATCTCCTTCATGTGCCATTAAAACACACACAAACAGGCGATTGGTTGAGCTCTTGAGGCCAGCCCTACAACAGCTTGAAGGTTAAATCAGCCCATTCTGCAACATTGAGCTCTAACAAATTAACATTTTTTCTGTCAAGACTGTGCAAAATCGATTGACGCTACCTTTGGTCGCTACATATTTACTCTAGTTTTAAAATTTCAGTAAAAATAAACGTATCATATCCAATCGATCACTCTGAATATAGATCCTTGAGTCACCAGTTAGGTGCGTAAGTTGAATGCAAATTAGCATACTTGCAGAATAACTAGAAGCGATGGTACCTGGAACAGTCTTCTGCCTAAACCTAAGTTAGAGTTTGAAAGTGAAGTGTGAATTCTTCATAGCGGTCATCTGCTTATAGGTGATGAACACAATTCTATGAAGGTTTGATGATAATATGGACAATGTGCAAGGTTGGCGCTTTCGAACTTTTGTTACAAAATTTTAATATATAGAATACATCAGGTGTTACACTAGGTACTCAATAATGTGCTTCTTCAATCGCAGTAATATACAGTGAGTACTCTGTGGTCTGTCCAAATTATTACAGATAATGCTGATAGCTTTCTTTGAGTGAAAAATAGTGTTAGAAGTTAATCCCACGATGACATTTGTGCATCAATTCACGTTTTTAGTTTAGGTTATTTCTATGAATACATGTGAAACGTTGATTTTGTGCATGTTGAGTGAGAAGTGTACAACTTGAGGCTGTATTAAAATGTGCTTCGAAGCTACTACAATTACTGAGAAATTTGGATAAAAAGTGCCTGTAGTAAAGCCCATACTACCGGTGGTTAATCAGTAAAAAGGAAATAAGGCTTAAAGCAGTCAACTGCTACCCTTCCTTTATAGGCTTCGCGTGAGGGGTTAATTTAATTCAATGGTAAAAAATATTTTGTTATGGATTGGACTGCACACGATCCAGAAAATCACTCTTAGCATCACTTAAATCAAAATCACAATTGCAAAATTGCGTTTTTAACTGTGTACGTAGTGTCCGTTACGAGCTGGGTGTTAGTTCGGACCTACTCTCGTACTGAAGCTGTCAAGAGGCGAATGCATGGGTATTCGTAGTTGCTACTATCCAAACTTAATTTCTTGCTATTTATTCAATTTTCGGAGATAGTACATACCATGGTCTGGCGCATAAACCTTCGCCCATGGATTAAACGAAGCAAAAACTCCTCAGCCTTCCACAGAAGCAGTAAAGTGTGTTGCGTGTCTAGCAAAATTTGGCGATATCCTCACGGCAGTGCACTTAAATGTCGTTGAATTTGAATACACTTTACACCAGATACAGAACGGAGTGTTGTATTCGTAGTCAGAGTATTTCGGCCGCAAGCACTTCGGGATAACGTAATGTGCCTGCAAATTAATCCACGCAAACAAAAATGCAGATTTCCCCCAACGTGTTCCTGTAGTTATTTTATTTCTCGGAACGCATTTATTTTCACTCGGACACCTTATTGAGCACATCAATCGTGGCGTTATTTTCCTAAATTTAGCAAATTTATTGGCTGTGATTAAGGGTTTTAAAAGCATGGTTGGGCAATTTTCACTGTGACAAAAGCGATTAAAGTTTACCTTGCTCAGATCTTGGCAAATTACAATCAATCTGACTTACTAACATTCAACGATACTTATGCCACGAATATAATAAAAGGAAACATGGTGTTTTATCTGCATTGGCTTCCGACAGTGCGGAGGGCGACGCAATTACCTCAAACGTTACATTTGAGGATAGGCAGCACCGTAAGTTAACAATTTTAACGAGTTTCATAAATCCAAAAAATGGACACAAAATAATTTCTTTGGGTTTCACTTGTTTGGATTCCTTGAAAGTAGCCAACATTTTTTCCTAGCACTACTGAATAGTGCTTAAAATGCTTTCTCTAATATGCGACTTATGCATTCGACTTTTGGTTTTATCCATTTTCCTTGAGTGAAAACACCAGAATTTTGTAAAAACGATTGCTCATTGGTAATATATTTTGTCATTCAATTCGATAGGGCTCGCACATTCTGTTGGCATACAAATGCGTTTTCTAAAATACAAGCTGTTTCCACGGAATGTTTCTGAGCAGTAGTTTACGCTTTTACGTGTATTGCTCTCTAATTGGTTTAATAATAATCTTTTTTTTTTAAATCCAACAGCGAAACAGACTGAGTGTTCTGACATCATTATCTGAGGTGCTCGATTTACGTAGCGAAATTCCACAACCCCTTACCGTAGCCAACTGAGAGGTAGGCGTAGGCAGAATAAACACAGTCTGATCAGGGAGTACTTTGGTCGGAAAAGCCCGCGCTTTCTAATTCTAAATCAACCTGTTATTTGTTGCTCGAAATTCGGTCCTGTCTCGAACATTAAAGTAGACTTTGGGAGTCTGTTGGAGCTGGAGATGAGACTAGATCCAGTGGGTTGGTTGCCACACGCCATGGCAACAGTGCCTTAAAGATTCTGTAATTTAGATTAAAACTAGGTCGTGCATGATGCGTCACAAGTAAAACGCGCATACTTTCAGCCAACAGGCTACAGTGTGTTAATTTTGGTTTATACTTGTCAAAAAGCTCCCGGGTGCAGTCGTTCCAACTAACGAAATTGACTCCCTTCCTTGCTTCTGAGATGAATCTAAATTGACGGCAAATTCTTCCCCCTCATTAGGCGGTGGGGCCTGCAGGGGGACATTTGAGCTACTCCGGTGGGTTGGAAAGCAACTTCAGGTTTTTGAAATATGTTCGCTTTGCGAGATAATTAACCAACGCAATGTTGGGAAGGAGGAGGGATGGGTGTGCAGGTGGTCTGCAGGATCGCGTGAGAAAAAAATGGGGTATTTTTTGACAAATTATGCATTATATGGGGTTTATAAGATTCCATGAATTAGACGTGATTGGTGAGAATAACAGATCATGCCAACGAGGCATTTTAAATATACTTTTTTTGGTAAAATAGTTGGAAGTTTGCAAGTGACTAACACACGACTCTCATCGACGTGTGTCCCCAATTGCGGTTACTGACCATCAATTTACAATTTTAGGAAACGATGGCCTACAAAAATTTAGAAAGTATAAAAAAGCATTTTATTAATTCATGCGCACAATAACAATTTCTAGTATTTTATGGGGTCATTACTTGTAAATTTATAATTCAAATGACCCTATGAGAATGGAACTAAGGATAAATAAGACAGACTCAATACCCACTACATTGGTACCCTCAGGAATAAAAGATAACACATTTTCATTCCTTTATCTGAAGGATCCAAAATAATAGTAAATAACTCGTTCACAAACACGCCACCGTGAAAAGAAACAAAGTTTCTAAAGTAGTAATAAATGTTTTCTGTTGGTGTTCGAACCCAGTGTGACGACTAAACGAAAGTTACGCCTTTGTTTTAATTACACGTGTCGACACACGATCATGCATGTTAAGGTTGCTGTGGGTGAATCAGAATCATTAAGGTGCAATATAACGGCGTAAACGTTCAGGAATCTTAACTTTGTTCATTGCCTCCACCCTTACCAGGTTTGGAATTCGAATCGGAGTGGACCGAACGGTGTCAAAACGGTGTTAAAGCACGACCGACGTGGTATTAATTGATGCAGGCCCAAACAGGCCACACTTTTGTCTCTCTGGGACGCACGGTGTGACGATGCGGGCCTGGTGTTCCCGTCCATTTTCCAGCTACGGATACCTAACTGAATCAGCTTAGCAGTTCTTACCTTCGGTTTTGCTTTTGCATTATTCCCCTCTCTCTTGACTGGTCACCACGGTAATAGTGGCTGTTATTCTGAAATAAATCACTGAAGGTATGAAAGGAAACCATTAGAAATTATGCAAAATTCAGTTCGAGGTTTCGATGTTTGAATCACGTGAAAGGAACATTAACTGCAAATGATGAAAATACCTATGATTATGTTATTTACATAGTTTTATACTATTAAACCTAAAATACTTCGAAATCGTAGCTTGGTAATACAAATTGTTGCTTACATTAAACGTACAAGAATTATAAATTTGGCTGAAGAGAACTAGTTCCCAATTATTCCACACAATTGGCGACGAAATTAATTCAAACTCAATTCGATGGTACCAGCACTTTTACCCTAGTCGAATATTAATTTGAAGCGTCTGTTTTATCCCTCACTCTTTAATAAAATCTTATTAGAAAGGGAGAAAGTAGTCCGCTTTTGAAATTGCTATCAAACTCCGTAGACTGAGATTATTTTAGAAGTACATTTAGAACTAATTATGCTACATCAATTTGATTATATCCCATGACAGTTTTACATGCACTGCAGTAATTGGAGTCTTTTTACACGTGTAGCATATTTGCCTCAAAGTCAAAGTCATTGATGTCGGTCAAGCGCAACTCGACAAATAGTCAGAAAAACCTTCATGTAAGTTAAACTAGGAGGGTACCATAAAAAAGTATTCTTTTAGTATAAGTGACTGGTCGAATGGATCGCATCTCGAGAGACAAATATTTTGTTAAAACAGATTCCTCAAAGCTGAATTGTACATGGCGGTTTTGCACGAACGAGTCATTCCTTAGCAGCCGGCTGTGCAGAGTTTAACCAATAGGGACTTGACCTGATACAACCGCAACCGGATTGGTCAAGTCGACCTCTTGAGATGGTTATCCACAGAAAAAGATTATTTGAACAGTACATCCAAAAAACCCTACCTCTCTTTCCGCTATTACTCATTAAATGATGGAACAAACCAGGGGAGCCTAGATGACTGCTTCCAGACAAACGGCATATTCGACTCTTGTTCTCTTTACCATAGTCTTCGTATTCGGTAATTTTCGTATTAACGCCAAAACACATCTGATCTATTGGAACCCGCTTAACATAATGTAAGTCGCCATGACTCATTTCTGATGAGCTGATGTTAATTTTTAATTTTCGTAGTGTGCTGTCACGCCATACCTTGCGCGTTTGGCTAGGACAGGGTTTCGTTTTTTACATGGGGTTATATCAGTAAAAACTCAAGTACTAGAAATTCTTATGCATGCATTGTGGTGTGAGAACAGTTGTTTATGTGAAGCGTGTGAAAAGTAACACATTAAGTACGATAGCATAGTAGTTGTTGCGTTTGTTGCAGGACTAGTAAAGAATAGAATAACTCACCTATAATTTATAAAAAAAGCAGTATTTCTACAAGAAGCAGTTATTTCTCCCGGAGCATGTTGTGTGAGACTACTCATCAGGGTCATGCTTGCTCATAGCACCCCAGTCATATTAGTTTAGCTTTTAGGTCCAATGTCTATAGTACCCCCAAACTAAAGCAGCCTTCGACCGGGTGTATTTAAGGGAGAACTGATAATCCTCTTTTAACTGCCCAATCTGAAAGACGTATTCTCATCTCCAAAATATAAAAAGATTTCTTCAGCTAATTTTTAGCGTAAGAAATCATACTTCTCATGAATTTGAGTAAACTTGAGACAAGAACACAGTGAAATACTTGGTCGCATTAAATAGGGTATTTATCCATTGCCAAGGTTTGCGCTTTAAATATGGAAGCGCTTAGTTTGGGAACAAAAATCTGAGATTTATAACATTTGATTTGGAGGATCAGTTCAGCTTAACATGTGGAATCCAGCGATACAAGTTGTAGACATGTTGTGACACAAAGTGTGTCCTGATTAAGTCACCCAAAATTGCTTAATTTGACCTTTGAAATAGAAAAATTATCTTCGGGAAGTTCAGTTTCCACAAGTGGTCACTGCTAATGGTCGTTGTCAAATAGAATTTGTAAGTGACATTTCATGAGCATACAAAGTATTTGTAAGTTTCTTTTGTATTTGCTAAGTCATGATTTAAAAAAACATGACATTTTCCAGCAATTCCACAGCGGTGAAGATCTTGGTGTTCAGCCCAGGTCACCTTTTTAAATTCTGAGAATTTTAGGCATATATTAGCACACTAATACTGTAAAAATATTTTTTTAGAACAAGGCTAGAAACTAAAATGTAAAAGAAATCAGTCTAAAAATAGACCCAATGTATCCAGACAGGAATACGAAAGGTTCAACGATAAAAACTAATTAAAACAACCCGTTCAAATCTACCGAGGATTTGAATAAGAAAGGTTCCTTAACTGGAATCCTTTGTGTGGCGATTTTTCCTCACATCCGATGTGCTATTAACAGCGAAAACTGTTTACTATGCTAAATGGACATCCATGAGAAGTAGTCCCAGAGCGTTTGGAGTGGTAATGCCATTGAGGGTGAATTCTTCAGATGGAAGAGTCTAAAGTAAAATAACGCGTGGACGTTGTGCATTTAGAAACAGTAGAATCTTAGCTGATTAATTAGGGATTTCTCGTGGCAAAAACGTCATACAGAGACAAGCTAGTTATATTTACAAAGGGAAATAATTTTGTTTGTTCCGATCCACATAAGTTTGTAGCTTTGAGTAACTATATGAAAGCAGCACCTTAACCAAATGTAAGGCCTTTCCCGCAAGAATTGTGACTGAGGTGTTATAAGTCGGCTGAAGTATGGGTGTCATTGCATAAAAATTATTAAAAACGCAGGAATTGTCACTTATTTGACACAACAGCTGATAGCGTTGCTTAATCGTATTAAATTAAGGCAGAGACGCATAATGTCGTTTGCGAAACGTTTAACTTTTCCCTTTAAAATGCTAAAGAGCAACTCTGCATTTCCTGCTTTCAGCCACAACGACTAAAACAATCACTTAATTAGACAATACGTGAGCCATGCACGTACACCTGCCTTTGATATAAATTTGTGCGTATAGCTATTTATTTAGTTTCATAACTAAGTTATTTTGAAAATAAATTTTCGGGTTAAGTGGGATACGCGGTCAGATAAATAGACGCTAAAATTCGGAAACCAAGAAAGCTGTGGTCATGAGTAGATCCAAATACATGGAGTAAAAAATCCTACAGTAATGCTATTATAGGGCACGCGACATTCATTCAGATCCACCGGAGTTGCATACATTATTCCATTTATGGAACTTGAATCAGCATATGTGGCTTATTTGTCAGATTCTGCTAAAACTCCGATTCTAAATGCCTATTTTCAATACCAATGACTCCAATTTCTGCCTTCCTGAGTGCAAAATAAATAATGTGTGCCAATAACGTCGCACGAGACGTTTGTGCATCAGTCAGACCTTTTTGAACACACAATGATGCCGGGCTAAAATAATATCAATCTTCAGCTATTTTAAATCACTAACTGATGCGTGTGAATAAAATGAGAGAAATAGAACAGCAAATCGATAATTCCACGTAAGTGAGGGTACATTTTGATCAGTTTCCGGGGTTTTGTGTATTTGGCGTCAGAACTGTTTACCATCGAATTATCAGCGGTGCTTACCGAAGCAGGAACCCAAACGTCAATATCGACTTGATCCAAACGAATGATTTATTTTCACTAATCTTTCACTCGAAGAATGCCGTCTTCACAAATTTACAACAATTTTCACTTGGTTTTTTAATGTTACATGACAAAAAAATAAAGATGCCAATAAAGTGAGCAGTATTAACTAAAGTACTTAAGCCGAAGAAGAAATAGGACGTACGACAACTAGTAACATCGGATATTTTTGAAATTGTTGGATATGGTTGACATACCCCCTAGTACAAGCAAATTCCGTGCTTACTTGATCGATGTCCATGAATGCGCAATTTGCAAATTTGGCCTCGTTTGAAATGTTTTCTTATCTGAAACGTGTAAAGTGCAAGTAATCTGTGTCATAAGATTTCATTTTCTTAAAGAGAATTAATTAAAGATGTAACCCAAAGAATGTTGTTTCACTAGCAGCACAACCAGCTAGATGGTATAAATCCTACATATTTTAGCCTGTGCATTTTTTACGTAAACTCCCTGTGCACATCATGGACCATTCTGACAAATTCCAATTCGTAACAAAATCCACTCCACTTCAAGCCTGCATTATTATGCAAAATTTAATGTTCGGAAAAGACTTCAACAAAATAGGCGGAGTTCATTTTGCCTTTTTTGCCTGGGACTCGAATCGCATGTGTCAATAAAACCACAGTTTCTTTTAGCATGTTAGTCAGCGAGAGGACACTGCGATACGTCGGCTGGTACAAAAACGCGTTTTCGTGCATGCCTAAAACAGCCCTATTGCGTGCATGAAGGTAGTTAATCAACAGGGCTCTGCATCTCTCCCAGTTCTTGAGTTCAGTGGGTTAATACTGCAGCGTCAGTTCAAAAACTCAAGTGGTGTTTGCCGCCTCAAATAAAATCTGGTACCACCGAGTCAACCACGAGCTTGTCTGCATGAAGATCGGCCTGTGAATGAAACAGGAGGCCCACTGCAAGTCGCCACTCCTGGTCCCCCTATCTACGAGATAAAAATCAGACTACCATTTAATGATTCCTTTCTAATGAAAGAGCCGCCTTACAGAAATGACAATGGATACAATGGGATAATATGTCGGATTTTTTTCTTGCTGCTGATCACAAGGCAATTATCGTAACTAGCACTTAAAGCTAGTCGTTTTAGGCATGGTAGCTGGTTGGGGCATGGTATTTACTTGTAGCGAAAAAATAGAGTGAATCGCAAAGCTTGGCTTCGACCAGGCGACGCACTTTTTGTAGCATAAAAAGCACATTCGAAGGTTTTGCATCTTTTTTTTTAAAAAAATATTTTAAGTCTTTCTTGTGCCCAAGTGAAATACATAAAAAGCACATAAATACAAGTGGTCTTGTCGACTACAAGCAGTTAATACATATGCATTAATAGAGATAGGTAAAAACAGATTTCGCTCATTTAACTACGCATTGTTATACCCTTTGATAGCACGGAAATTTAATTATTGATTGCTAGACCGATCGAGTGCTCACTACCTTCACAATCTTTTGCCGTTTGTAGAGAATGTTGATTTAATGTGGAGAATTAAACCTAGGCACGGATTTAAGTCTCACGCGGAGGCGTCTACTCCATTCGTTTAAAACCTCGTATCACTGTGTCCAGTTAACTTGGTCGTCATGTTACTTTCAACATTTGGTAAACACTTGGAAGCCAGGTTAAAAAGTAATGACTTTAATACTTTTAAAGGCCACGCTGTTGACACAAAATAAAGTAGAAGGCTTCTTCAGATTATAACTAGATTTAGTCATGCAAAGGAGTTACTGACAAGCTACATGGTAACATTTTAGCAAGTATCGTAAATGTTACTCATTTTTCACTTTGGCAATTCCGTTTTCTTGGTATATTGTTGTGCAAGTGAATCATGCATAACCACTTGCAAAATATTTTCTAAAAAAACTTGAATAAGTCCTTTCTAAAAAATGATCATGGAAGGCAACAGTATCAGAAAAATTTTTTTTGGATTGATGCTAAATATTTTATCAAAATTTGTTGAAAAAGTGAAGCCAGTGTTTTTTTTTTAATTTACACATCTGAGTATTGTTATTGGAGCATTAAAGGAAAGTGTCTACATGAAATCTAAAGTGGTTTTATAATAAGTCTATTCAGTTCAAAGTTTTTGATAAAGCTTCCAAGGTGTAGGTGCAGGGTTTTTGTAGGGATTGGCAAAGTTTTTCACAAAAAAAGGGTAAATCAAAAGCTTTTTCACGGTAATAAGCCAGTAAGAGGAGAGAATGAAAGATCTTATACCGGTCGATCAGTTAGGGGAACCTGATAGAAAATCTAGTCCAATAATTAGAGAAAATGTTTTACCAACTTAGAATAGGACCAACCAACACAGTCTGAATTAAAATTGCTAAATTGCAGACAAAACATTTATTGTTGATGTAAACAGTTTTATTCCTGATGCCAAAAACTTTAGCATTTTCAAGTCAAATGCATGGGTGCCTTCTACTTAATTTTGCTGAATAGGCAGTTACACTTTCCATTATGAGCGTAAACTTGTTTGCCTATTCTGAAAACGTAAAAAGAGCAATTTTTATTTACAAACATAGTTCCGACACAAGTTGAATTGTCCCTTTTTATTTATTGAAAAACCTAAAATAATGCCAATAGCTGTCACCCCATTCGACAGCTTGAGCGAAAACGCGAGTTTTTAATTGGATGTGTTGACTGTCAAAAAATGATCTCTGCGGAAATCAATTTAGGTGTTTTATTCTAGAACGGATAATAGTCTTAGTTAATTTAGCTGCAGGGAGTTGCCATCACCATTTCCGGTTTTAGTTTCAGAGTGAAACCTGCAGCGGTACTCCATGTGGAACCGCGGGATAGTGTGATTTTTGTCTGCCCCAAGGACGAATATTTCATTCTCTGGGTAAGTGAGTGGCCTGACAAAAAGTCAGATTCTTTCATGCCGCTGTCCCTTGTGTGCACGAGTAAGAATGTTTTTTTTTGGTTTTCCAAATTTTTAGCTCGAGCTGCTAATTGTTTGTCCAAATAAGTGTGACCAACATTACAGGTTCTCACAATTTTGACTTAGACATTATAAGGCAGTAAATATGTGATTAAAAGTCAATCGCTCCTGCTCACGGTACAGTAGGATGCGTTATTTTATGCAAATTTAGACACGTAACAATATGCAGACAAATAAAAGGCAAAAGGGTAGGACTCCCTTGACAATGACTCCTAATTGATAAATCAGGAAAAGTCCTTACTATTGTATAGAACAACTTTATTCTCAGGCTTTTTTGAGAGCTCTACTCAACCAATGAAGGTTATTGGTGTTCAAATAAAGTCCGCAGCATAAATATGCTTAATTCCGTTTGCATTAATTGTACGGTAGTGAATCTTAGATGATACCACCGATGTGGGCAAGGAACAGTCTATTATGTGACAGCCTAGAACGAATGGGATATTTTAATAAGCTTTTCTTACTTTTCTACAGTGGGTACGTAATTTTTGGGAACCGCGAAACTTGCTGGATGTTCAGCCTCCTCCTTAGCATCATTAACACGAATGATGAGTGTTGAAAGCTGGTGGATTCGCCTGTTTAATGTGATGATTGAGATGATGCAGACTAAAGATCACATATTGAAATAGACAACAAATAAGAAAAAAAATTGTGGCTTTTACACTTGAAAAAAAATGTGAGCAGAACGTTTGGTGATTCTCAGTTAATTTGAAGCGTCTCTGGTAAATTCGTAGGTAAATTTGTCCCACATGAATTTAGAAAATGACAGTGCAAAAATGCTCAAAATCCTCAAGAGGCTCTGTAGCTCCGTGATGAACGAAACCAACAAACGTGTCAATGGGCAACATGGGGTAACTTCCCGGCAAAATGAAAAATAATCGATAAAGATGACTCAAATTCACTTTGTCTATTTCGGTTTGAATTCACCAAATAAGTGCCAAACTTACAAACTTGCCTCAAAAATAGGCACAAACTGCATGACCTCCATTGACCAAACAAGTTGCTCTAAAATGCAAAAAAAACACCACCAAAAACATTCAGGTTGAAGCAAGCCATCAAAATTTACTTACAGAAACAGAAATTCGGTTTTATTTCAAGTGGTAAAGGGAACTATCCAATGAAATAAACCATACCAAAGCCAAGTAGGCTTGGAAGGCTGCGATTTCCACAACGCTAAGTGGCACGTTAAATTTGCACGTGTTCACAGACAGAGTTACATTGTGTTTGCACCAATCTCTAAGTGAATGTAATAAATGCAGCAAAAGTCGTTAGGGTATTTTTAGATACTTTCTTGTCTTTAAATGGAATGGTTAGGCATCATTATCAGGAACTCGAGTAGGCATATTACCTTCGAAATGATTTGGAGAAACTTGTGTAATCGTCTAACGGAGCCAATTCCAGTTCTTTGCCTAATTTCCGGAAACACCTGCGACATAAGAGACCACCCCCCAAATTGTGAAATTTTAAGTTAAGTGGTCTCAGCCGTGCAACTGCTAGCACAAGATACTGTCTCCAAGCGACCCCTAAATTTCAAGTCCGAAAAATTTCATAAAATCGGTTGACATGCAACTAAAATACGACAGTGTGTGACTTAGTAGTCGTTTACGAACTCAAAAATCCCTTCCTTTTTTTTCTTATCAGCAGCAACCAATATGTCTGCGCGTACTTGTTCGGAGTATTGTTGACACTGCATCTGTTATCAGTCACCCTTTGTTTATTGCTTCAGACCTACAATAAACAGGCTTTTGACGACTGTTCCACTCCGACCGGTAGCAAGTTCTCAGTCAACATTCTTTATCGGTGCTCCTTCAAGAGTTCGATCGAAGCTCCGTCTGCGCAAAACAGGGACACCTCACACTTCGGCAGGTGGCTTTCTCGAAGTCTGGGAAACCATTCCATCACATCCACTACCCCGTTGTCGCCTACGCGTGCGCGCCTCCCTACGATGAAGCGACCTCAACGCGGACAGCGGAGTGGGTCGGCGGGCAGTGAACAGGGAGAGGCTTTCACGCTGCTGATTAATGAGGTCGCTTGGTCAACTGGGATCCCAAGTTTCCAGAAAAATCGCCCGGTTTTCTTTACAGGTGACTTGAAGTGTAGTCAGAAGTTCTAAAGTTAGTTCGTGCATGCGTGATTTCCACCTTTTAGAGTCCTCATAATAGAGTAAATGCGGAGCCTTTTATAAACGGTTTATCTGATGCAGGCATTTAATATTTGCTTCTAAGAAGTGGCAATTTACTCCTATGATGAACCAGTTTTGACTTGTAAGCCTGATTAAACATGATTTGCACTTTAAAAATCGAGACGACAACATCAAATGAAAAAGTGGTTATTTCCCTCTCACTTACAGGCAAAGTGACTTCAGAGAACACTAAGCATGACAAATCATGAGACCTGTACAAAAAGTGAAATATCTCACAAGGTTTGAATGTATTAAAAATGAACATTAAAAGCAGGTGAACATGTCGACGCACAATGCACGCACATTGACTACTTTTTCTACATTTTAACGCACTCTCAGCATTATCAACGGCAACTTAGGTTTAGGTGTATCTGCTTTGGTTGAAAACAATCTTGTTTTTTGCCGTAGTTTAGTTCATTCTAATGAAGTATTTTAAACCTATTAGTTCTGTTTCGTCTATCTTAGCGCTAAACCACAAACTAAGCAAGTATTTTCAAATGTGTGCATTCTAACTTAAGTGTTACTCTTGCCAAATAAAGGAACACAATTAAGATAGCCCAAAGGATTTCCAGATCCTCCGTAGTTCAGACTTTTGTTATCCTTCATGATATATTGACTACTGATAGCTACAGTGGTCCATATCTTTTTATGGATGGGGACACTTTTGATCAGGATCCTGGGACCAGCGGAGTGATCTTGACTTTTATCAAAAAGCCACTTTAGTAACTGCACTAAACCAAACCATGGATCCCTCAGCAGTAACTCAATTCCTAATAGTTACAGCCAATTTTCACCACGGCCAATAATACACTAACAATTGTTTGTTTTAATCAACAGTCACTTTTGTTTTTTACTCTCGCATATTTCCTGCATTTAGAAACATTTAAGCAATCGTTCTTAACTAGCAAATTTGCAAATCTAAGCTCTGTAGAACTTAATAATTAGAAAACCGGAGAGTATATCGTAGCGATTAAACTGGAACACCCTAACCATGATCAGGCAATTTTACTGGTTAACAAAGAAACGTAAAATATCCATTTATCCTTGTGGAAAACAACTCTTTTCTTTTGTCCAACTCTCAACTTATTCAAATTTAGCTATTTTGTTAAGCACGACTAACTAGCAGTACATATCTGCCTGATTCAATCAGAAGACGTTGCTTCCGGAGTGAATATTGTCCTTCAGGATCGTATACCGTTCCATGTCACGTAATGTCCATGACTTTGACTAGTTTTGCTTCATCAAACCTGACGCTAATGTTCAGTAATTAAATGGATAAATAAAATTTATTCTTTCTTTGCTTTTTAATAAAAAAAATCTTAAAATCACTCGTAGCTTAGTGTTAACAGGACACCACGCTAACCATTCCATGGGTTTGGGAGCACTAGTGAACTCAAATAACGCCAAACCAAAATGTCCAGCAACTTTCCTGTGCTATAAATAATAATTTGGACGATTTATAGCCTATGTTTTACTCGGGACTGTGGCAGCAAGTTGTCCGGCGTTCAGTGTAATTTGAATATCCTAAATTCATCCTCTCAAGTGTCCTAACTACATTTTGTTGGCTGAAGTCTTCAGGACAAGCTACACAAACAACAAATTTTTTCGTTAGTCTTCTTTGGATTTCTTATCTTCTAGGCGGCTTAAACGCAAAGTGACGAAGAAGTTTGCATCTATCAAGTGAACTTAAACTAGTCCCAAGAACTACATCATTGTTCGTCGAGGTAATCATGGTCTGGGCAAAACTCCAAATTCCCATCCAAGTTAATTAGAGGGGAACCCAAGTGAAATATTTTAAATTACACCCTTCGTGTTCTCCATCTGCTATCTTTCATCTCACCTTAAAGTGAACAAGGCTTTGAAAACACCCACCACGGCGCCTCCTTGTGGTGAGATGTTTGTTTGCTTTAGTCATCCACTTCTTTTTTTGATCAGAAAAAAGGTAGCTTTCAAGGTTTATTTTTGCACTATGTACTCCAGTCTAACCTATTTGGTGATCGTTCGAAATTTACTTGGAGCTAAGAGAGATTTTCAGTAGAAATACCTGTAAACCTTTTTCAGGAAATGGCTAAAATTTTGATAACTGATTAATTACCAAACTTGCACTGAGCCAGGTTACTTGCCAATCACGCTTGGCAGTAGAAATAGGTAGTCATCTACCTCATCAAAAAATTCTGAAAAGATAGAAGATAGAAATCAGATAATGTGAGGTCACAGCAGGACGAAAGCGCTAAACCTCAGCAGCTGCCTTTCAACTGCCTCGTGTAACGTATGGTCTGGCGTCGATGTGAAGCAAAACCCCTCCATATTTTAAAAATCAGTGAAACCTCCTAATTCGTGGTTATGTAAATAAGGTTCTTCCTAGTTTGTGAGGCTCGCGTCACAGCGAAAACACATTGAGCCCTTTAGCGGTTTTTTTCGGGGTCAGTGACACAGAATCCCCTAGTAAAACACAAATTTACTGATTGTTAACACTAGCGGACGAGACTAAATAGTCACCAGCATTAGTCGTTAACCATTTACAGGCTACAACCGAACAAAGGGGCAATAGCTTCAAGCGAAACTTTGAGCATTTCTTCACTCAACCCGTCCGGTAAACTTGAAATTAAGTTTGAGAAGGTATATGATGTGGGCTGTCCATTTTAGTCAGGTGCTCTCAAAATTTGGCAAGTGCTGACTTGATAAATTTTTAGATTGCGGAAATTGGATCAATCCTTTAACCGAAACTGCCCATACGAAATTTCACCAACCATCCCTGGCACGTGCAGTTAGTTGAGCTCAGACAAGGGAATATATTTCAATGTGATTTTCTGTGTGCAATGCTACTGTTCCAGAGCACTTAAGTGAGAGCAGTACCCGGGTGAAATAATACCCCTGAATCTGAGTAATAACACAGAATACGGTGCCCAATCTAACGGTACTCGTGTACTTCAAACATGACTGGAAAATATCGAAGGGAATTTCCTCCCCCTTAATGGTTACCACAGCGGGTTTAAATCCTGTATCAGTTAAGTCATTCGGAGTGTTGACGCCTTAGCGAGAAATGCAGAACTGACCGTCTGGCATGTGAAATAACGTAAAGATGTGTATTTGTTACTTGGTTAAGTAAAGTAATGGAAGCCCAACAGTCCATCACACTATCACCAGAATCTTTGCATTCAATGAGGCATTGGAATTGAATTTCAATAGCAATTCTGGATAGACATTTCCGGAAAGTTTCTGCCATTTACTGAAGTGTAAAAGGAAGCACGAGAGCCACACCGAAATTTTGCTCCAGAGATGCAGTAACTTTCTGACACGAAAATCGTTTTGGTTGCTTAAGCGACTCACTTGGCACTGCAATTAGCAAACAAGTGACTTTTATATCCATCAAAATGTGCGAAAAAGCGTCACTTGCTCACGCACTTCTTTGAGCTGGTTTTGAGCGTCAATTTTAAGCGTATACATTTCACAACTAAAGGCAGAATGAGGAAAGAAACTCACGAACATTAAAATAGGTTCTCTCCTCACTCAACAGGAAGGTCTGAGAGCCCCATTTTTCCAAGACAAGTCAGTATTCCAGTGGTATGTGGAGTTTACGTCGGGGATAAGAATTAATAATGCATGAACCTTGTCCTTACGAGATCAACCCTATTTATGGACATGTCACTTCGGTTTTAGAATGTCTGACAGTGCTACAAGAGCCCGTAGGCAAAAAAGAGCCTTCTAGATACCTAACTAGTGCATTTCAAATTCGAAAATTGGTCAAAGAACGGTGCTGCACGCATCTCGGCAACAGAAGTTCCACTTGAAGGCCACCACGTTGCACTGGCCCGATCACGCAACTCTGCTCCGCGCTGGAGACTAAGAGGACCGTGAGACGGCGTAGACAGCCGTTCACTAGAGGACTCAACCTAGTTGTGTTGTAAATAAAAAGGCGTCCCCGACTAATGGGGGTTGTTAATCAATACAAATGACTGAATGGCTAGACGGGTGGTGTGACGGCCAGGAGAAGTGCGTGCACGGGGGCGGGCGGACGTGCACGATCAGACGCGTCCGCATGACTGATGGAAGGGGGTGGGCGGTGCGTGCGTGTGTGCGGTGACCGCGTTGATGGGCCTGAATCGACATAATTCACGCCACTCCAAAACCCAACATCGATTTAGGAGTCTTCTGATCAAAATCCAATCATTTTGAAATGTCCAGCATGCATCTAAAAATACGATTTACTTAGATTTCACACGTTTCTAACGGTTGAGTACTGTGGTAGGTGGTGGATCATAGTTCTCCAAATGATCGCTATCATTTATTTGTTATCATATTCTTGGTTATCAGTTATTTATGTTCATATTATTTGTTAAAAGTTACCATTTTCTAACTCCATGAAATTAGCAGAAACGGCAACTTTGCTCAACAAACCTAAGACACCGACTCCGAAAACTCACCAAGGCAATGCACCTTACGTCAGAGCTAAAAGGCGCAAGCGTTTTGTGCTCAGGTTTTTTATTAATTCAAATATACTTGCAAAGTAATAACGTTAGCAATTGCGTCAGACCCTTTTTGAGGACTCAGCCTTTGAGTCACACTGTTCTGCGGCATCCACAGTGTCAGTGGCCCATACAATACCTCACGGACTCCGTGTCTCAAAAGCGTCTCGAGCGTAAAATCGTGCTCTTTAGGTGGATTTTGACCTCCTCTCACACAGCAAACACAGTCTGAATGGCTGGCAATGAATTTTATGGTCAAATTACCCACACATTTGACCACCCAGGAAGCTAGAACTGAACTCTTTAAAGTTGCACATCCAAAAATTTACAGTACGAAAAAAACTACATTCCATCAGTCAGCATCAGGGTTTCACCACATATTAATATTACAAATACGAGAGCGACAAAAGGTAAGAAGCATCCAATCAACAAATGCCGTATTTTGCGAATCTGAAGGGATTTCGTTTATAATTACTACCAGAAGGTCAAAGTGTACGTGACAACATTTCGTCTTCAATAAATGCATGCTCTTCGTTAGTTAACCCCCTTTTTAATCAATTACTTAATCCGCTTTTACTAAATATTTGGTGCGATGAGTCGCTAAAGGAGAAGGGACTCAGTAATTTTTAGCTACTGGCAATTGCTTTTCAGGGGTCTCAAAGTAGGACAAATAAGAGAAAGGATTAACAACGGGGGATTCTAGTTGCTTGTATCCAAACGTTTGGTGATGCAATAGGGTATGGTAAGCAGTGTCGCACGTAATGCAACGAATTGTCTGGTTTTAAAATAATCTTATTAACTGCAATGGCTGATGTTACTATATGCCTCAATGCCAACCTGCTCTACTGCTCTTGGCTAAAAATCCCACTGGAATTATGGGCCATGAAGCACTTTTGATGAAGATCCTAAGCAATTACATGAGTTTCCAAGCTTCAGTTTTGCTGCTACATGAAGAACCAAGTCTGCATATGCCACTACCCAAACCCAGAGCACAGTTTAACTCATTTGTAACTTAGTATCTGGGTGCAAATTTGGAACAGAAGCGGATAAGGAACATATCAAGGGGGTTGTTAGTCCAATGGATTAAGATAAACTAAAGTATTAATACTCCTCACCCAAAAACTCAATATACTTTTGGACTGTTAGAACATACATTGGCTCCACAATGCCGATGTAGTCTTTGAAAACCGGGTTTTTGCCTAATATCTGATGATGCTACTGTCATGTACTGTTGTGACAACCCAGTTTAAAGATATTCATAACAGAGAAGCATACAACACATATTTTTCAAAGTTTTAGTAGCTACTTACGCCACTTTGAATCAGTCAGATGTAAAGTTGATTGCCATCAGTTAAGGGAATTTGTTGTTTATTTATTTTTCACTTTTTTCGCTGATGTTGGACATTTTTTCCTAACAAATTTTCCGGGAAGAATGCCATATTCCCGAAATTCACGCAGCCCACTAGACGAAATATCAATGCTTCCTTCGCTTGCATTCGACTATGCACAATCCATTTGTAACTAATTTTAAAAACATACGCACTACTTGCAGACATCTGCCGAACTGCCACCATGATTACAAAAGGCGAATTTGTTTCGTCCCTAGCAGGAATCTTTATTTTGGAGTAAAACTCCTTTATAGAGGAAGCACATTCAAAAGCCGGTCCGTATTCTGTAATTTGCTGTACCATACTTTAAACCAGAATCATTCCATCATTTTTAGCGTTATTTTCACGTAAGTTTGTAATAACACGAACCCTGCAAACTCAAAATGCTTTAATAAGTGACTTAAATTTACTAAGATCGGGGGTGTGACAAAATTGTCTTGGTACAAATTTGTACATTCCAGGCTATAACTAGAAACCTTTTATGCTACTAATGGCGCCTCGCCTATGTAGGCACACACTATTCATTTATGTGTATGATGCTACAACTAAAGAGGCGATGTAATTTGCGTCGGTCGCTGCATAAGCGATCCGTTCCCGGAATGTATTTTACTGGAAAGTTAAGGTGTCCAATGGCATCCAATACGACGAGCACATGTTACACCCAATGATCTGCACAAAAAGGCACAATATCAACAACCAAATCCCTAGTCGGACGAAGTTGTCAATGTGGTGCATGTTATTTTGTTTTGCAAAAGAGAGGTTAAGGTTAGTATGTGGCCGTTTCAAATTCACATAACTTACATCGTTCTGACTTGGCACAAAGTAGAACCACGGTAAAGTACACATGGGATTCCCAGGAGTCAGAGCTAGAATTTTCAATTTTTCCTTTGAAGAACCCAGCCATGTACATCTGAGGTTCATCCGGAGGCAAATAAAAGTGTCCAACTTATTAAGGCCTCTTAACTCTGCTTCTTATACCCAAGATTTAAAATTTTTAAATACATTTTGGGGAATTTTAAGAAATATTTTGAATTTAATTGATTACGCACCAAAGTAAAAACGTTTGAACTGTTATGCAGAGCCAAAAACAACGTGTTATAATGCGTCAATCAAAGTGATGCTATAAATAAATGCTTGTCTTTTCTGTTTAGCTCAGCCGAAGATCTGCTTGGAGGAAAATATGAGGTTAACCATTGTACAAGGGGAATACAGCCTGACGAAAGAAGGTTAGTTTGTGTTCTAACCATATTTATGTCCCTATTTTGACACCTACCGTAAGGCATCAAGGTTTAGGGTCTTGTTCGGCGATTTTGGCTTATAATGGAGTATTCACAAATGTAAAGCAGTAATTACACAGTAATTTTCCATGGCAGTCCGCAAAAACACGTCTAAGAAGAAAAAGAAAGTGGTTTGAGTACAGAATTCGTCATGATCAGCCCTCCCAACATAGTTGCATCTCCTCCCACAACGACGTTGCCTTGATGATTGAGTTATTTGCGGTGGCGGTTTCAAACACGCAGTAGCACATCAGCTCTGTTGCCATTTCGAGCACAGGCAAATTAAACATTTAAGTGTAAGCACATAATTTTACCAGAATTTCCCATCTTGGATTTAGCGTAATGGGATTTTCGAAAATAAGGTTTGTGATTCTTAAAAACCACTTTAACGGATTTATTTTAATTCGGGTGTAAACATGCCTAATGTAAGCAAAATTAATCTACGACCTCTTTAAAAATTTTAAGAGATAATAACTTAACTGTTAAGTGCTTATAGTGGTGCAACTGTATACCTTTTGTGGTTAGAAGGCTGTATTATTGATGACGTAGATTTTTCTGAAACCTTACACCAACATCGTATGTGAATTTGTGTTCTTAAATTTTACTTCTCTACTGCAGGTTTTAACGTCATAAACGAAAATTCCCTCAAAGAAATCGGAACGTCGGTTTCAATACGACACACTTCCAGAAACTGCAGCAGAAACATTCCTGAAAAATGTCGCAGAAATGTTAACTTACACCCAACTATGTCGGCTAACTGGCACTCAGCGTGTCTGCCTTCACTTGTTTTACTCGTATCCTTAAGAGCAATTACTTAGTAATTCGCGTCGGTGATGAAATGTACAGATTACGCCGGAATATATAGTTGCGCTAACCGTCGAGTTCCTTGTGAGTCCATCCGAGCTTTGATAGTTGGTTTCGAGAAGCAAAGATACTTTTCTCAAACTCCCTTATTTAGTGTCTCACAGTAAAATGCTAGTTGAATTTAAATCCTATTCTGGTGTCTTGGCTTCAGTCCCTTTTAACTCAACTAATGCACTTGCCTAATGTGTGTAGGTACTAACATAGAGCAAGAGAAACATTTACGCTTTCCCAAATACTATGTTTAACTCATCCGCTTAAATAACTGTTTTTATTATTTTAGCTCTCAATAAGTATGTACACGGTGTGTCATGATTTTGAATAAATTCGCCAAAATGGAATTGTGTGTATACAAACGCAATCAGCCACGAAACTAGTGCCTCAAGTTAAAGATCACCCCAAATAATTCTGAGAGAAAGTGAAATGTATGACCATCAGGAATTATTAACAGCAGACATGAAGCTCTTAACAATGGGCTTAAGGAGACCACTCTACAAGTGGACATTGCACTCGAAATAAGTGCATAACTTTCCGCCCTAAAATAGACCATAAATGTTGACTCGCAAGATCATTTGCATCCGTAGCTGCATTTCTACACAATGCCATCAGTAAACAAATCAGCTAAAATATCAATCTAATTAATTCCTTTCGCATACATGCTATCATTCAAATTTAATCCACAGAATTGTAAAAATGATTTCGAGTTTAAATTTGTGGATTTGTAATAGGGGAATTCGGTGCTCGACTAAAATTAAAAGACCAGTCTTAGCGAGAAGTAAGGATTCAACTTCAGATACTGTAAGACCATCTTCACCCAACTGTCAGGTTCGTGCCCAAAAAGTCACCTTTTTGTGTCACAGCATTAATTATTGCAGAAAGTTTGTCATTGTTGTATCAAATAGACAAAAAGCAGCACCACAGTTAACAAACTAGCATCCATGACAAACACTCAACCCCAATACAAACGATTTCCAATTAGTACACTATAGCATTCAGAGCAAGAATGAGATACCTCGTGGTGATCCATGTGTTTTCGGTGAACGCAGTCTAAATATTTTCGATAGTTGATGAACATTCGGAAATCGATGGTTGATTACCAGAGACGTCGACAGATAAAAAATTTATGCTGATCTCTAAGGTGTAAATAGACCCATTTTGATTCTTTTGACTTTTACAAGCAATCCAGTATTATGGATGCAAAAATAAGGTCCGTTACTTTAATGCCGCAGTACAAAAAGGGCTTCGCATAAATTCAGGTGGTGTGCAGGAACAGCGTGCGTAAAGTGCGTTCGCCTCACCATTACCAACTTTCTCAGATGTTCCCTTCCACTTTGAAAAGGTTGATGGGTTACCCTATTCATTTTAACCAATGTACTTTAAAACAAACACCCACTTAAATATGTGGCTTTTGGCTCCGTCTACTGACTACACGTGAAGTCGCTGTTGGACACATAATAACAAATCTCCTGCTAGCAGTCACCTCTTTGCAACGGCTTTCGTAATTATTTTCATTTTACAACTTATAGCCTCTTTTCATAGTCAGTAGAAGATCTAACTGATGGTAACTTGTCGGGTGGTTGATGCGCTAAGTTGCAACCTCGCGTTATCAGATCTCCAGGTGATTAATGAAGCAACCATTTATGCTGAAGATAGCCAGATTGACATTTCCAAAAGTTGACCTTTATTTGGGAAGAGAGGCCATCTGAGGAATGCGTCGGGAGCCCGACAGGCACGCCAGATGAAGATGAAAAAAAATCCGACTCTCTAAAATGACTTTTTTCCACAGCGCAATGCAAGCTAAGGTTATTTAAAGATATACACGGCCTCGCTGGTTATTGATTTAAACAAAAGTCCAGGCGCTCTTTTTGTTTTTGAAACTAAGTTAGCCCTTGCTTAACTTCCTTATCCACTAATGCATGAAAATTATTACTACGAGAACCCATATAATTCAAATTTCAGTCACAATAAGTGTCTGCAAAATAATTTCGCCTAAGTCGCATCGACACTGAGGGAATAAGTATTGATGATTTTCGGCTCACCCGCATGCCATTGAGCAACATGACAAATTTATTAATTTATTGATTACTTCTGATTAATCGTTATTTTAACAAATAGTCAATGCGATGGCATGTAAATTAAATTGTAATCAGTGCTTTTCAAAGCAAGCTGTTGCCTTGTTCTTGCTAAAATTCCGATTAGGTATAAACATTGCCTAGGGAAAAGATGAGTCTTGGGTGCCATGTTCCGCAGTACCACTTGAATTCTTAAAGAACGGAAAAATACCGTAGGACACTTTGACTCAGCTTCTAAATTAAAGGCGAAGGTGCATTGGTCTTCGACAAGTAGTCTTTTGCTTGTTTTAGAAAACAGATACGTGCTTGTAAGCGACCAAATTGTGTCTTAATGTGTCAGATAGAGGTGTTTCTGCCCATAGTAGGTTTGTGCTCTCATGTCCGCGTACACAATAAATAGAAAATTAACGTTTAATAGCCCCAACTTTTAGTAATGTGTGGAAAACGGGCGTGCACACCGAGTTGAAACCTACTACTGTTTTCAAAACACAAAGCAGAAATTTTAACTAAATTAAAAACACACATGTCTTAATGTTTCTGTAAAAATAAAATGTCAGAAAAGGCGGAAATGAGATGAGGGGTCCCTTTTAACCACTGCCTCACCGATTTTCGATGATATCAAAGTTCAGCGGCATATAGGAGTGGTGTTCAGTTTATGCCCAAATTGGTCTAGCCGTGAGCCAAGCAACCTGTTATCAGGCACCCTGTAACCGTCCGAAAGCACTTAACAAAAGTCAGTTTGAACAAATAAGGGAACAAATGAGCTGCCAGATTATGGCCATCCACTATATTCCAGTGATAATTGTGTGAACTTGTGACAAATAAGGATGAATTCAACGTAACTGAAAGAGTAATGAAAAAATAACACAGGATGCCCACTAATGCTAAGCGAGGTAGCAAGAAAAACATAAAGAATAAACACAAAATGGTAATTTATGTTAAAAATTGATCCTCTTGGAAGCAGCATGCCAAAATTCACAATCCAAATATAGGGGAAGTTCGACAGCATAACATTCCAAGTGGAGTTACTTATTCCCTGTGACGCATATAAGGAAAAAGGTTAGACATAAATGTCAAAGTAGAATGATAAAAGTAAAATGAAAGGGACTGTCCTACGAGAATTGGTTCAAATATAAGAGTAGAAAATTTACATTAATATAGTCATTGTCCTAAATTTTGACAACACATCAAAACAACAGAAAATTCTGCCCCGATGGAAGGACCCGTAATCGCGGTCACACCATTCAAACTGGGCCTCCGTGAGTGCAGATATCTGTTCAAATGTTAGTAGTGAAAACTGGCACCATTTGTACATTACAGAACTAAATGTAGATCCGGGCAGCTTGGAAACCCCACTGATAGATTAAACTAAAACCTGGGAAGACGCTGTCAAATAGCTGCATAGTAAATTATCCTTAAAAACGTCAGGTTCATTCCTAAGGGACTGGTCGTCTGTGCCAAACCTCTCACCTTACTCAAGGTAATTATGCTGTAATTAATAACGAATACAGATATGAGAACTTGAGGTTTAAAATAACTTGCAAAAACGGACATGGTACTAGTAAGTGGAGCTACGTGTACAGTATACATCGCCATAAATTACGTCGTTTCGATGTATATCTTCTTTAAATACAAACTTGATCTTCAGAAAATATAAAAGTGCTAGTTAGATAGCGGAGATGGGCCCAATTTTAGTTTAGCCTCAGCATCTACTAACAATAATGTATGTCAACATGAAACTAACGTCAAAGAAAAGTCCGAAATAAGTAGCCACTGTCTTTACAAATGCGTGCCAACGCCACGTCAAGTCGTGGTTTTATTTCTTGTATAAAAATTAAGGAGGTCGGCGATGTCATCTGCAAAGGTTTCCTTGGGCTAATCCTTCGTCTCGTGGGGTCTCCGTAATGTACCTCCTCTAGGCTCGTGGAGGTTAAAAAAATTTACTGCAACATTTCACCAGTAAGAAACAGGTCCAAGGAAATGCGACATAAATAATTGAACAAGCGCATCTGAGGAAACCTGAGAAATGAATTGCATGCGGAGACAGTGATAGCAGAAAGTTTATGCAAGGAATTTATTCAGAAGACATGCGCGTGTATAAAGCGATGTGACGTATGCAGTCACTAAGCTATGCCATCTGAAAAAACATAATTGGCTGCATCCTAAACCGGTTAATTTTAATGCTGGGATTATTAAAAATAAAAGCTATTTTAAAATAGAAGCTGTTTTGAGAAAGGTACTAATCTCCAGTACTTATTTAATGAAAATAACAACCTAATGAAAACTGAGATGTCTACACTGTTATTTGTGAAACTTTTAAATTATTAAATATGGAAACCATAAAACTTTATTAAAACTAATTTGTGTGTTTGTTAAATGTAAAAAAGTTGGGTATAAAATCAGACCTCTGATTACCTATCTGCGCCAAATGGCGCGCGAATCAATCGATAATGTGTCGTTTTTGTTACAACTGACTTGGAATACTTTGATGAGACCCTGGTGTTGGGCTTTTCATAATTAGACCGATGAAGGATTTCACCGCCAAATGACTGTGACTTTGAATTTCTTTTATAGCTTGCCAGAGCCAAGTTTCATTGAAATGAAATCCATAAAATTCAATTAAAAAAACTTAGCATTATCGGTGGTTTTGCATTTTTAGTGGCTTCATTCTTTTAAGTAACTGAGTCCACCAACATACGGTGGAGGGTGGAAAATGGTTAACGTCAATAGATGGAATAAAGTGTGCAGGATTCGATTATGGCTAGGATTTCGACTGCGCTATGCATCTAAGCTGCCTTAGAGAATAGACAAATATCAATTGAAGAGAATATTTCCTGGGTTGACGACAAAGTATTTAATTCTTGACCAGCACTTTTATTGAGACCTCACGAACTAATTATCTAGGCTGGTATTACGCCAAATGTAAATGGCAAAGAAGGCGCTATTTAAAACTTCAGCAAACGAGCGAGTTTACGAACAGTCGTGTTTCTTTGTGAACAAAATTTACCACGACTACCTGCTGACCAGACATCAGCCGTCGGAACCAAAGCATGCACCATGACCTAGGACAACTGGCAAGTCACCAAATTAACGGCTAAAACGATAGAATTTTCTGGAGCTTTCATTCTTAATTTCACTATAGCCATATAGGAAAGTCCAAGATATTATATAAACAAGATATTCCTTTACGAGTAAGGAAAGTTTAGGAATAAAATTTAACTCGAGTTTTCCCGCAAGTGATGGATCATTATTATTTAATTCATTCTCATCAATTACCCAAACGATGCGTGCCAAATAGCCTAATCTGGAATAACATGACCGTTGTTATGGCTGATTCTAAAATAAACAAGCTAGCTTGATGCTTCTAGTCACGAAAAGGAAGTCGGCGACTTAGCTATACAGCTGCATCTAAATTTTCTTCCTTATTAAACTTTCTATACACTCTCGAGCACTTCCAAATAAGAGTGCAGTTTTAATTCAAGCGACGAAAGGCATCAAGGCCAATTTGTTGCTTGCATCTTGGCATGCTAGCTTTTAAATGGTATGACCCTACACAGTTGACTGGACCATGGAGCCATTGCCCAGCAGCCCTCATGACTTAATCGCTGATTCGAGTAGCGGCTCCAAACTACCCTAATAAAAAAAGCAAGTAAGACACCCAAGCTAACAAAAGTAGCTTGTGGCGAGCAGCAAGTGAATACAGCACTCGTGAGTTAAAGCTAGTAGCAAGCGTGGACGAACGAGATTCAATTGATTTACGTAAAAGCACATCACGTAACTGTGTTCGTCCAGGGATCGGTGTTTGGCCGATCCCATATAATAATAAACAAGTCGAGCTACGCGCAGTCTGGTTCCTCCCTTTACTTCAGTAGGACCGTGTCGGCGCAGATCGTCGGCTTTGGTGTGGTTCCCAAAACCGCACTACGGCTGCTGCGGACATATCACATCTGACTTCTTTTAGCTCGTCTAGTCAGCTTAAAACTTGGCTTTTAACCTTACGGCGTCAGTGGTTTCTCTTGAGCTCAAAAGCACACCGCATCCGGAAATTCTATATTAAATCTTAAACTAAAGCTACAAATTAAGACGGCGAATCGGCGACAAAAAGTATAGTCTCCTCCATTCCGACTAGACCGAAGTAGGTAATAGACAGGATAGGGGATGTGTACGAGTGCTAAAATTTGTACTTACGCCAATTTAATGTCCTTAATTGGAAAGTAGCCTACCAAATATGAGAGAAAACATGCAATATATTACAACAGGATCCTTAAAAAGTATACTGTCGCCTAATGTTTTTTTCCCTTGAGCATATAAACGAGGTCTCCACTTCTGCAAGTATCGAATTTCTGGATTTGATTACAGTATTGAAATAAATTGACGAGAGTAGCACGCTCAGTTAAATACGTACTTGGTGATAATGAATGTCGGGCCGTGCTGTGAACGCCACCAGTTTTGTCGTGAAAAAAAACGACAACGGAAAGATGGGAGTCCTAGTACAATAGCCGATACCTAATAAGCACACATGTAGTCAGAGCATCACGAATACTAGCCAATGTCGCCGATTTTCAATCATTTCGGCCAGCCAATAAGAGCCCCGAACACGCTAGCCACGTACTAGAACTTTCGGGAAAATTAAATAAACCGAAATTATTCACTTCATGACGATACCACTAATAACTCGGTGTGCGGTCTTCATAGGAGCCATGTTACAACCAGTTTAAAGGCGGATACGAACACAGAGACTGAAATGTCTTTGGCTTCATCAAAGGCAGATCAGACTGCTGATATTGCAACTCAATACAGAAGACTATTAGAAAATTGCGATTTTTAAGCTTGACCAGTGAACCAAAAAACAAATGCCATTGGGAATCATACTAAATTAAGACGCATGATCATGCAACTTAGTAAGCAAAATTTACCTACCGAAACTATGAAATAATCCGAATTGCTGTGCGTATCTTTAAGATAGTAAAGAAACATTCTAAAACTAATGCAAGCGTAGCAAGACTACTAGTTAAAGTTCCACAAGTGCTTTAGCCCCCTAGTAATTAGAAGTGTTAGCTACTTATTAGTAGAACTGTGATTGAGATTTTGCAGCGGGTTTCCGGTAGGCAAACATTTACCGGGTGGGAATGCCTAAAGCTTTTAGCAGGAATATCATGAAATACCAAGCAAGTGCCTAAACGTACTAATTTATGCTAAAATATGACTATTTGGTCATCATATAGGGAAGACAGTTTTTGAATAATGAAAGAATAATATGGAGGTAATTTTGCTCATTTCAGAAAAGGACAATCCGACGAACAAGGCCATAGTATAGGGACAAAAGAATGAAATACTAGAGTGTGGAATTATAGGGCAAGTAAACCAAAAAATACATGCCCATGGCCAAGTCATATGTACAATCTTTGCGAAAGTATACCCGCCAGATATCACATCTAGCTATATCGGCACGTTTTTAGCGGCGGCCCTTTGGACTATTCCTTGGCCTTCTTTTTTCAAGACACACAAGAGTGTCTGGGAACTTTCAAGAATCTAGTAGAAGACAAAAAAATATCAAATAACAATTGTACCTTCATGTATGCAGCCTCGGATTCAGCAATCGTCCGGTCTAATTCATTGCGCGTCATTATTTTTTTCTGCAATCCATCGTCAACGCGATTCAACTTTTCTGTCAACTGATTTAACTCTCGTTGCAATTTTGCCTTTTCTACTTCATCATGATGAATCTGTCTGTGAATTTCTTCTCTCCGTTTACACAAGTCCTCGAAACCTGGACAAAATGAAACATGACAGAAAACTACATACACTTTACCAGCTCATTGTTGTAATTTTGAAGAGCAGCGCCCTGCTGAGACATACTGGTCCAAAATTGTAAAATAAACTACTGTCCACTTTATAAGGAAACCAAACGATTACAGGCACGTTGCCAGGACAACAAAAGTTGCAATAGCCGCCGATGCCTGGTCAAAACTGAACGTTAAAACAACAACGTCACAAATGGCGCTTTAATATTCAACAAACACACAGAAACTAATTTAGACAAATAAAAGACAATTAAAATATTCAGGCTTTAACTTTACTACAAATCAAAAATAAAATTCAAATTTATTGTCGGTCACCTGCAAGGCAGTTAAAGGGCTAAATTGATTAAACCATTTTTTAAAACACTTCAAAGACATATAATCACAAAATTTACAGAAAGCGTATGCCTTGGTAAGTCGTCAGAGAGTTCAAACAAAGCCATATCCGCATAGAATGTGTCAAGATAGTACCAAAATTTGCAAATTAGTGAAACATGACTGACAATCGATGACCTCATAACAAGATTAATAAGAATTCATTTAACATATTCATTTATACAAACATTTTTCAACTACCAGCCAGGTGAAAGGTGACTAGCAGAAGGAATTTGATATATCCCAAATTTTTATACGACGGCTTAAAATCCATAGTGTATGTAGTGCGTTAGGAAGGAATAGGAGACTTAGAGCCGTTGGGGAGGGTCAGGATAAAAGCACACGTCCTTAAGTACGGCTTTAGAAAAGCAACAGGATAAGGCAATACAAAGAACAAGCTTACATTGACCGAATCACGCGTGTCACACTATGCAAATATTATAGGTTGAATGAGCGGTCTCAACTAAGTTTGTATTCATTTTGTAAAAAGTCAAAAAAAAACATTTATGTCTAGAAAAAGAACGACGATGTTACAAAATTGCCTATTAAAATGAACTGTTCATTACGAAATCTTTATTGTTGAGGAATCGAAGAAGGCGTTTAGAAAAATGTGTAAATATTATGGGTTATTGCTGTAAAAGTGTGGGTTATAGAAACATATTCAAACTGTTTATATTAAAAATACTCCTTTACAATTAAAGAGTTTGAAAAATTTACCTGATAATTTGTAAATTGAAACATTCTGTGCAAATAAAACATTTTAAAAAGGCCTTTGTACTAGCCCTGTGTGATCATCACCGACAATCGGCTAAGCACCTTTTTGCGTTTGCGGGATATAAGTAAAGTCCATAGTAATGGTAAAATATCATGTAATAGAACCAAAATGACTATCATTTCAAATTCGCAGATATTATTGTTACTTTGGTGGCATTTCCCTTATTAAGCAATGAAATTTCTCTAAATTAAAATTTACTCCTTTTTGATCAAGCTAAGAGAGAAACATCACATATTAATCCATTTACCATGGAAAAACAGCAGACATTTCGCAAAATAAACGAATTTTTTTAAAAATGTGTGCAGTAGAAATCATATTATGAATCATTATAAGTGAATTGCAATCTCTTGGCACAAACTGCTTTATTTGCTTGTTGTTTTCACAATTTCTGAAAAGAACAGATTAAATTTTCGGATTATTACTGCTCTATTGTTGGAAAATGAATATACTTTTATCGACGATGCATATAAATAATTGCAGCTGTGTATTGGCCTTCGATAATGCGCTCATCACCAAAACGCTAGTAAACAAATAATGCCACAATTATTTATATCCGTATGGTCCCAACTCCACTACATTGATACTTTCTTAATGTAATTCATCACTATGGCGCTACACCTCAATCAATTTTAACAGTCTCCGTCAATTATTATATAATTCAATTGGATCTAGCAGTCTTTCCGTCTAAAAAGCAACATTTGATGTCGAAATACTCTCCGCAAGTATTGAATAGAATTTGGATGTTTAATTAGCTCATTCACCCTAAATTTATTAACGTCATCTTAATTGTGCATAATGACCAGTTTGACATTTTCGCATTTTGTTAACAGTTCTGATTCGTTACCACCGACATAAATAAGCATAGTTCAATGACATGGTAGATAATCCAATGCAACGAGGTCCAAAGAAATACCATTACCACATTTATTATCTCCATAATTACGTTTATTGGGTTGTTTATATTGCTTGTGAACGCCGAATCACCTTGCCGCCAATTTAGTGTTGGACGTGCTCGGAAGTGCTGAAATGGTCGTAAAGGTTCACGTTACCTACTGGTAGGTACTCCTCCTTTCAACTATTTTGACTTTTTCAGTGGTGCGTGAGGATATGAACCCAAAGTTAGTGCTTCTCCTTTTGAAACATTAAACTGCACATTATAGTTCAGCCGGTTCAAGGATGCCCTAGTCCAACGTTTCGGTGACCGCATCGAAGTGGTATGTTGCAAGTTGCTGAATTTTATGTCCCAGACTGGTAAGGGCACGCCCACATCTACTGGCTGGTTTGAGGTTGAAATTAGTGGTCTGGGGCTAGTCTTCTCAAAAAAGGTAATTCAGTGAGCTTGATTATAATTCTGTTAAGAATGGCGACGGATTTGTCGACACTCAAGAAAAACTCGACAGAATTTCTGACGCCATTGAAAAAGTTTTGTGATTGTGATACTGGTAAGTCTTGTACTCTACTTCACCGCTACATTTAGCACCCATCTTGTCTGCATTTGGCGACATATGACCAGTCTCGTTTAAACCTCTGACGGGAGTGTGATGCTTTCCCAAATCGGACAAATTGGGGCAGAATCCAGTAGATACTTCGAACTAGTTAATAGAACCGCATGTTGCGTTATTATTGTCTGTTTGCTTGCTAATCGGTTTGGGGAGAAGTTCGTGCGTTATGAAATCGTTTATTTCCCAGAAGTAAAATTGACCAGAAAATTTCTCTAGTGACACGCTGAACCTTGAAAGACTGATTTTGATGTGGCGACCGGACGATCCGCTTTAACAGGCGTCCATCGCTCTAACCACAAGTACTAGTCGTATATGCGTCGAAAGACAATCATCTGTTGCGTTTACCGCCATAGGTTTCAGGCACTCGCTAATGCGCTCGCGCCAGTGACGACTCACTTTGGTCACCGACGCTTGGGATTTTGGTCTGTCTGCATCAACGATCTGAGATAGGGTGGCCTCGAAAATAGCTAGCATCAGATCCTTGCACTGGTCGCCACTGCAAAATGAAGGGAGGACACGTAAGGACTAGGAGGATGCCAATAATATCGCTGTGTGTTGGAATCATGAGAATTGACTGAACGAGTCAAGGGTGGGAATGTTTAAGGTTAGGGCACGATGGGCTAAGGTGCTGGTTGAAGAGACATGCTACTAGGTAGTGGGGGTCTACGATTAATAACTTACTAGGCGGTGCTGGGCCAGTGCTGCGCTATGAATTCGCTCCAAACGATTGGACTCTTCGGAGTAAGGCTTCCGGACTGCTCGTCCACGTGGACAAAACTTTCCACGTCGTCCACTGGGCCGAGTGTTATGTTCCAAGTGTCATCGCCCTGGGACAGACTTTCTTTGACCACAATTCGTTCTCTGGTTGAGCATTGCGAACTTGGCCTTCTGACGTGAGACAACAATTCAAGGCAGTTTCTGCCGTCGTCGGCATTCGCCTACATGTTCAAGTTTTGAAAAGGGCTAGTTACAAACGCATTATTCGGTGGTTGAGGGTCAATTAATAATAAAAATTGTGGTGTAGCGTTACTATTACCAATATTAAAAACAACGAACCGGTGAGTGTGTGTCCAGGTAGCGCAAGCTGTAGGACAAAATTCCTGGAATAAAAGATAAAATAGGACACTTGAGTTACGATCGTCATCAACAGTCCCTAAAAGATCTTGTAGAAAAACCATCTGGGGGGGGGGAGGTGTAATCCTATACGAACAATGAACTTATAAAGGATAGATAATGCTTATTGACTGACTTTTACATGTTTACCTCTACAAAGCATATACGTAATCATTCAGCTGGCGTGGGGATTACACATTTAATTCAAACGGCTTCACCACAGGGCAAGATTCCCAATTACTTCGGCAAAAATTGCAGGCGTTATTAGCGATGATTTTTTGGTCGATAGGAAGGCCCAAAAACTATCTGAGTAATTGTTTCTGTTGTCGCCGTACACAAAAGATGCTTCCTGATGTCTCAGGAAATGGCTGGCAAATTGGGGTACAAATAATGGTAAGTTCAAGTCTTAGTCGAAACTGTAATTAATCTAGTTTGACACGTACTCGGACTATCGTTGTGCTTAGCTATCACTGCGATGGCGGGTTCTGCCTTCGACGTCCATCTTCGAACCATGTTTGAGATAAGTGCTTTGCCTTCTTCGTTGTACAGGAAGACAAACGGTAGCTCCAGTGACACCTTTGGAGGCGTTCCATCCGGTGCGTCGCCTGACATATAAAAAAGTTGGTTTTTTGTCGATGAGGTTCCAGGCGTGCTGTCCACCACGATGACTCCACGAGCTCCCATCTAAAACATTCAAACAGGGGGTGTGACAACTTCATGCAAAAAGTCCTTCCTTCACTCGATCAAAACGGTGTTGAATCACCAGAAAGTTGGTGGGGGATTTCGGAATGAGGATAAAAATAGGTAAATCCAAAAATACTGAAGTCAACTCACAGGAAACTAGTTTCTACACAAAAAAAGGCTTTAAAATGAGTAGTAATTATTTTTGGGATGTCTTATATCTAAGAAACAGAAATGTCTTTGCAAATGAGAGATTGAAAATATGGGTAGTTGCAGGAATCCGATCACAAGGCGGCAGGCCGACAAAAACTTCGGACTTTAATTCACCTTCGAAGGGGGATGACTAGTGGGAACGAGACCAGTAATTAACTCACCTGCTTAACATGGAGCGCTTTGTCCAGGAACATGCAACCACCCCGTTTGACGATGGCGATTGCGTCTTTTAGTAATCTTTTGTGGGAGCCGCTCCCAGCACCTCCATCTGCATTTGATTCGAAAAAGTCTGCGTGATGTTCTCCACTTGGGAGAAGATACCCGTCAGCGTATACTGGTGTGCACGCGTCGAAGGGTTCCGTGAGAACAAGAGGGCCTACTACAGGTTGCCATGAGTGTTCTGTGGTGCCGATATCACTATCGGTAGGAGAATCGGACTTTTTCCGCGACTGAGGCAGCTGGGCAGACTCGCCTGGGTAGTGGGTGAAAATGGAGGGACCGGCCTCAAACCGTGTGCGTCCATAATGCGGCGGATGCACCAGAGCGACGGTGTGCGGCGTGATCGACTCACCCTCTGCTAACAGTTGGAGAGAATGTGTGGTTAGGCCTGATTCACATAAATTCTATCAGATTTCACTTGAAGAGCTACTTAGATTTGGCAAAAATGGCACAGTAGGAAACAGTGTTCTCAATACAAAAGTAAGTGGTTTTGGAACGGAGATCCGGGTGCATTGTTTGCTTTTTAAGAGTTTATCTATCTTAAACCATGCACATCCATGAGCAAAACATTCACAAATTTTCAGATGTAGCAAAATGGGCATCCAAGGCGACAGCATCTACTGGGGTACGAATGAACAGTGTAAGCTGCGTCAGTGACAAAGTTTACGCAGGTTTACGCCGCCAAATGTCCTATCTACGTCACTGCGACTTTAAGGTAGAAGCATCCGATTTGTTTGGTGTTAAGTGAAGGCGCTGTTAGGATATTCTTGAGGGGTTACGGTGCCACTTCTGTCCACTGACCCCGACGGCATAATCTACAGAAAGCTGAGGAGTTAGAAGGTACTGCATAGCGATGTGCGCTGGTTTGCATTGTACAGTGATACAACGTTGACGATTAACTGATTAGCTTTGCGGAACCCGACAACAAAGCATCTTAAAGCGCACAGTTTTGGCGTCATTAAAATGTCGGTTGCGAAAGGAGCCGTTTGAGATTTTGCATCAGGTAAGTCGTATTGGAGAAATAATGCGAATGACCCTATTTCCAGATATTCGTGGAAATTTAACTATAAAGGCACTAGGGAGTGGTGGCCTCGAATGTGGAAGCTCTTGAAGTGCAAGCCAGACATACGAAAAATCACTTCAAACTAGCGTAAAATGTCAGAAAAGTGATTATAAAACGGCTTACAAGACTGGATGGTAATTTGAATCATCTAAATAGTACCGGATAAGCCTACTTTACCTTGTGGCTGTTGATTTCTTGCTTGGTTCATCTCGATGATGTCTTCGATAAACTTTAAGCCAGAGAGACCGAGGAGAGGAGATTCCGCCTAAAAGCAAATGTTGGCACACTGTTCAGAGGACGCAGGACACGGAGAGGACAATGGCACCGAGGGGCATTGAGAGAAGCTTTCACTTTAAGCTGCTGGAGTGCCGACAGCAAAGGAATATGGTTCGGACCAACCAAATGTGACACTGGATTCTACCTGGTGTAGAGCACTAAGCCAGTGTTGACTAAGGGAACACGGAAACTAGTTAATCGATTCAGGGCTCACTGGTCATGGATTCAAGGGTACAAATCAATCTAAGACCTAAAGTGATTGCAAAAACGTCGGTAACGAAGTGGATAATCAATACCCAATTAATTAGTAATAAACGGTGTACAATTGCTTCAGCGTACGGTTATAATAAAAAAATAACCGGGATAACGATAACTACGATCAAACAACCCACTGAGTTCTTTGCCAGACCAAACAGAAAGTCCAACAAACACCTCCTCAGTTATGTCAGGTTTGGTTGGTCCAAAAGGTTTGTATGCAAATGTCAGTGTAAAATTTGCACGTCTAAGTAAATAAAAATGTTGCGTTTTAAAATGTTGGTACTTTACTCGAGCACTGCGCCATTTGGATGTTGCATTAAGAGGCTGACAAACTAACAACACATGACTGCAACGACTGACCTTACGGGCACAAGGGCGCAACATTTTTAGCACGTGATCTCTCACGGCAGTAAAGCAAGCGCTAGCGTCGGCTACCAACAGGCGTATACACAAAATTAGCTTAAAAATATTGAATACTTCTAGAGGCGAACACCACGCGCTTACAAAACTCAAGCACGCTCAACTGCCACAACGTCACAAGACTTTTGAGTTTCACGGTGCGCAATTAAAGTGCAAGGTTTTTGAAGCAAAGTCATTATTCCTAGTAATCAAAGTAAGATTTTCTATGCGCGAATGTCGAGTGCACCAACAGACGACCAACACTAACTTGCGTCCCGGATGTTATACGAATGTTAAGTGCCCTAAAAACGACTAGTCAATTAATTACCTCCGAGCGGTTGAGCTTCAGCAGGATTTCCCCGCCCTTGCCCACAACTACCATAATCCCCATTTTTCGCAACGTCTGCAGGTACGTGATGTTATTTGTGTTGAAGTCATCAGCACTGAGCCGTGGAGGATCCACCAGGGGGATGTCGCCCGGCGCGTTGTTGTGCTTCGATCCGATGGTCTTGGCCACGAAGCGCAGCGGCTCCCTAATGGCCTCGAGGTGCTTCCAGAGGTGCGCTTGACAGGTGCCAGGCTCGGCGTGGAATAAACGCATAACAACCGCCATCTCGTCCGGCGCCGCACAGGTCTCGCCCCAAGCGCGGCGATAGGGACTCGACGGGTGGGGCTCGTCGGGCTGAGGCGCCATTGGCGCAGGCAGGTGCTGCTTGGGAAGACCAATCGGGAGAATGTGCGCCTCAGTTGTGAGCACATATTGCTCCAAATCGATTGGAAGTTGAGATGGCTTCGAAAATAGGAGGTAGAAGTACTTAAAGGTCTCCGCCAATACAAACGAATCCATTCTGTCGGAATGCTTCATTGTTCGAATGTCCTAGGAGAAAAAAAAACATTGAATTAATAGTGGCGCAGCAAAAACTTAGGATTTATACCAACAATGAATCCCAAGTTGTCCTGCAGCGCAAAGTGGTTTACGACTCATTAACCCCACTTTTAAATAGCCCTTCAAGATAATTTTCTTTTAATAGAACGGAAGCTTCAAAGAAACAGATATTTATTAATACCGGTTTTACCTGTATGCATTCATGTCTAAACCAAGTGTCTCAATGACTGCAAAAAACGCATAGCCAAACTTACTCAAAACTAAGTCCTAAACAGACGTTAACAAAGAAAAATCGTCCGACTGAAGCATGTATTTGCCACCAATCCGTTGCTCGAGGCACAGAAACAGTACAATCAGGGCAAGTAGGCGAAATAGCCAACAACGAATTTTACAAACCTTCGTGACACCACTAAGAACCTTGCCTCGACAACATGAGGAACGTGTTGGAGGCCAAATCATTCGAGTAGAGTGCAACTTTCTCCAGCAACCCTTCATCAAAACACGCCAAATACAAGATGTTACAGTTTATTTCGAAGAGGAGAAGGGCATAGGCTTCAGCGCTGGTTACGACTTGCAGGAAATGACCTTCGATACCTCACGACAACGGACCGATGCCACCGACTTCGACCCAAAAAAATATGATTCGGACTAATTGCATCGTCACATTGTGGCCGCAAAAAGCACTTGTTACTTTAAAACAAATTTAGTGGGCATATTCTTCTTGGTCGCATGTAGTTACAAGTGTGCTAATTCAACGGGGAAAGTCATTCAAGATGAGAGGAATTAGAAAACAGTGAACTTGGTGTGAATTCCAGTCCAGACCGTCAATGTTGATAGCACAGTAGTTACAGCACTTCCTGCTAATCAGAACAAGATGTCTTCGCACAAGGAGTGAAATTGCTAAATATCTACAAAAGAATTACAATGAAATAACGGTTAGCAACAAAAAGAGTTAACCAATTAAAAATGGATACCGTAAATAACCACAAGGTTGTGGAGCGCGAAAAATAACATACTTCCCTGTCAAAAAACAGAAAGGCTGTTGTATTCAACGAAGTTCTGAAATAACACGTGAAATATTTATTACTTGCACTAGCATCGTACTAATTCTTTGAAAGCCACCGATTTTTAAGCGAATCATAAGCCGCTTCAATTAATGACTTCGTTAAAAATTGAAAATACCGGACTCAAGCATCTTCGTGCGCATGAAAAATTAAAGCGCGTTAGCATACTTAAGCTTTGGCCGAAATATACCTCTATGGCGGCGAATCCACAGGAAACCTTGGTGTAATTCTCAATGCTCGACAACAGCTCAGCACCCACGTGCAAATAGTAGGAGTCGCCGGTGCTCCTGTAGAGAAGGTAAGTCGACTCGACTAACTCCGGCCGAATTAGATGGTAGGGCCAGTAAATATCCATGTCCGTCGTGAAGGCTTCAGGCAGAAGGCCATGTCGTTGGTGCACCATGAAGAGCATCTCGTGGTGGGCCACCGCCGCGTTCACGTCTCCATTGATTGTCTATCAAGAGAGAACAATCCCCTGGTAACTAGGGAAATTAGTTTCACGGGGTCGGTACCAGGTCCTAAATTTGCCCAATTTGCCACCAAGTAGAAAGAAAAACATGTACGACACCAGCACCTTGTCTATAAACTACACAGTCACTTACGCTTTCCGGTGCCTTAATGTGGTGTGCGGTTTTTGCCATTGGAGTGCTGCTTTAGAAGAAAATGGGGCGGATAGGTGGCACCACGGTCAGGCAAAGTGGCAGCTAAGGAAGTCCACACGATCACGCTGCCAGTACCACGGTACACAGACTTTCATGATGCGGCCACCTTGATCGGTGCCAAGTGTTTAGTTCTGAACGGTGAATCTATATTCATTTGAGGGGATTATCTTCTCGAATTCCGAACGTGGTGTATTTTGAATCTAAGACCTCTGATGCCCGTAGCCAAAAATAGAACTACAAAAGTCCCCAAAAAATGCACCCCCAGGAAAATGCCCACGTGACGCCCACTACGTTAGTACGCACCAATGTCGTTCTGCCACCGCCACAATGAAATTCCCTTTGCAAAACATCTCCGACTTAAACTACCATGAGACGCAATGGGGTAACCAAAGTTTTGTCACCAAGCGGGAAAAGATAGTGCGTTCTGGTTCCAAAATTTTTCACAATTGGAATTACGACACACTTTAAAGTGGCTAAAAGCCCCTTGGGTACGTAAAAGGTGCGCCGATAAGGATTGCCAGTGATAACGATGTTGAATGTTAACTCTAAAACATGCCAACTGCTCAGAAAAATAAAGGACAGGTAGTACAAATTGAACCGCAGATAGATTGCGGCAACAAAAATACACAATAATTCCTTCTTTGATTGGCGTGCAAATTGCACGGAAAACAACAGCACTCGGTAATAAATGAAGACTGCGGATATGCCAAGTGAACAAATGGTAGGAAGGTTACAGCGGTTTATTGGCAAGGTGTACCTGAAGGCCGGGCCAAAATGCCTGAAGAGCGTCCATGTAGAATCGGGACTTCTCGGAAGGTTTGTGCATGAAGACACTGAGGAAGGAGAAGGGGAAGGCCCTGCTTCCGGGAGCTCCCATATATCGTTCCACGGCGGAGTAGTGCGTTTGAAAACGATGCAAGTAGACGGGGTCGCCAAGAAGGCCATAAGCCTTCAGGAGGCTCTCGTAGTATGAGTCGATACCGGCTCCAACGCCCGACTCTAAGTATGTGCGTCGTGGGGTTGGTTAAAAATAATCTACTTTGACTTATCATATACCGACTGACCGACTAAAACACACCTGCCAGATCTTTGCCACTTACCATCAGCAAAATTTGTGAAATAAATAAGTTCTTTTTTTAAATTCTTAAATGCAGACGCTCAATATACAATAATGAGGGAGAAATCACCATCTAGAGCCAGGAATTCTATCGATCTAGAGTAAACAATATATACGTATGGGTTATCAAGACAGATGAAGAGACCCTGCTAAAGAAAAATTATGGCAATAAAAACCCGACGGACTTCATTAAAGTGACATTTCTGGACACGATTGGAGCCGACAATAGGAGGTTACGAAATCGTTTAACCAATGAAAAAAGATTATTTTCGATTAAACATCTAATTCCTTTTGCATTTATGCATGGCGCCCCAAATCAATCCATCCACCCCCGAGGGGCAACAAATCAATGGGAACAAACCCGAACGGCTCTTCCACCATGTTTGCGTTAAAGACTTAGGCACTGGTGAAATCCCAATAGGTTTTCATCAGTGAGCTGAGATCACGCGTTGGAACCTAAAGTACAGGCTAATTTTGCTACCGTAGGTCCCCTTTGAAAATATATCACTTTGACCTCGGAAGCAAACTCGCTTAACTGCTCTTTCTACTGAAGTATCCAACTGCAGAAATTTAAAAAACAGTCACACACACACACAAATACGTCAACTTTTGTAATATTACCAATAAATACAGAAGTGATTTTCCGTCTACAGCCGAAGTATGAGGAGATTGGGCAGAGGCGAGTGAAGCAAGTTAAAAAAATCCATTCAAGCTTCGATGTTTACTTTGAGGACGAATTTCTTTACGACCATTTAATCAACCAGATAAACATCATGGGCAATTGTTAAGAACGTACACACATATGTACAGAAGCCTTTCAAGCTGGCGCTTCATGCAACTAAGTTGGTCAAGGGAATCAACAATGAGTGAATTTACCTCTTTTAACCCATTCTCCACTGAGGACGTTGATTTCAGTCCCTACAAGGTCAGAATAGCGATTGCGTTGTTTCCACAAGTATGATAGTGCCTGAGAGGCCTTTTCCTCGTAGATCGGATTACCAGAAAGACGACTGAGAGCGGCGAACTCCAAAATCAGCGTCCCTGCGCAGGCCGTACAAGTATGCAACTGTAATGCAATATAACCTTGAAGTAGCACTCAACCATAGAAAGTGATGAAATAAACACCTAGACTAGAAGAATAACACTGAGTGTCGAGGAAATCATCAAAACAAGTATTAGTGTATGTGCACATCACCGGTGAATAAAAATCGGATTCTACATTCACATTTGAACTTGAAGTTGACTTTGAATTTTTAGCTTCTTCGGCGACTCAATGAAGCGTTAACACAAAAAAAACTAGGACGGCAGTACACGTTACGTAAAACCGCCAAACCAAAAATATCCAAACGGAATACAGATTAGACTTACAACTGATGACGGTTTACCAGTACGTAAATTTATCTGTGGATAAGGTAGACCAGTGGATGTGTTAAATGAGGGCAGCAGACGGTTTCCCAAATCAATAGCCACGTCCAGAAGCTGTTTATCGTACCACGACATGCGACTCGCGTTGCTTGATTTGACAGCAAGGGCTGACACATGCCCACCAAGTAAACCACTAGAAATCAAAGGAAGAAAACAGAAACGATTCAAGTCGTCAATTACTGACAAAACTACAAAAGTCCCTAAACGGGAAAAACAACAACAAATGCTTATTCGGACGTAATCATTAAATTTACCCCAATACGCGAATGTTGGTTTCAAAGACGGATACAACAACATTGGTATTAAACGATACGTTTCGTATAACCCGGAGAACAGCGCGCTCAAATTCATCAACTTCATCTAGGAGCTAAGCAAAAATATTATCCGAGTTGTCACCGACTTACAAAAAGTGTGTCGAGGCTGTCAATTAGGGAAAGAGAAAAATTTCCCAGTGCATCGTCGACCGTTCCACGAGAAGGCTCAGTGTTTCGGTATCGTCCTTTGCATGACAATGGCATTAGTTCATCAGCAGGAAATGCAAAATGCTTAAAACTGGTAAAATAAATGTGACCATACCATGTAGCTGTTGTAGGCATGAAGAAACATCTCCTTAGACTTAAGTCTAAGAAATTATCTACCAAACACAACTACCTCAGATCCTCACGTTTTTCGTTACTCATATAAAATTTTCCCCACGAACACGCAAAACCATCGAATAAAAATAAAATCAGAGCATATTTTATAAAAAAACTCATTAATTGGCAATAATCGAGAGAGCAGGGCGCGGCCATATTCGAAACGCAGAACCGCCAAATTAAAAAAAACGTCGACGAATGGAACAGTTGATTTATGGGCAGTCTCAAGTTGAAATCTACGTGATGAAAAGATAGACATTTTCCATTTTAATTCGTGTAAAACTATTAGATCAATTAACGTTGAATCACATTTTTTAAATAATAAGTTAAGAAAAACTTAATTTTTAAAGTAAATGTATCATTAATTTTTAAAAAATTAAAGTTGAGTTGACTAATCCTTAAAAAAAGAGAATATGTAAGGAGACCATTTATATCAGGAACTTGTAGTTGCTAACGGGTAAGTTTTGGCAAATCTTTTAGGTATCATGCAGAATGAGTTGGACCTTGGATAATTAAGAGCGGTGATGACTGCAGAAATGGCATTTTGAGCTAGACATTTGAATTTGCGTAAATCTACTGATACTTCGAAGGTTAAATATATTAAATTAGTTACAAAATTAGAAAAAAACCTCTAAGGGCTTAATAACCAACGATCTTTGTTTTGTGGTTTTGCGTGGTGGTGTTGTGTACGTTCATGACCATCTGTTGTAAATGCAAAAATTCATAATAATACAACAGTAAAGATAACTCCTGAAAGCATCTGAAAGACTTAGGACGAAGGTTCTTTTTTCGTCAAATTATATCGGCAGGTGCACAAAAACATTTAAAATAAGAATTCAAACAAACAATAAGACCTGAATTAAAATTACCATATCCATTTACTGGAAATGAAAATAAGCTGTTTAGCAAAAATGCCTATATTCAAATGTGGCAGTTAAGCAAGCGAAATTGTCAACTAATCTCCGGTTACTTTATGTAAACATCACTCCATGTCAATTATAGCCGAATAAAACTTTGTTTTGCGTCTATGAGAAGCAAACAACTGTTGTCCTACACAACGGAATTAATTTAACATTTGGCACAAAAACTACAAATACAACATTCGTTTTCAGTGGGCTTTCTTCGGGGAGAGCAAATTATAGGTAATGCTACAATTACCTTCACTTAGTAAATTAAAAAGTTCGATTAAGATATATCTATGAAATATCATCTTTTTAAGTGAATGTTAACGCTTTAAAACAAACACCTTTACATGTGTGACATTTTTAAAAACACCGATAACTCTAGATTTCATACTCGTAAACACAGTTGACTGCTCTTGTTATTTATCCATTTGCATTATATTTAATTTTGAAATGACCCGTAATGACAGGTAATGCTACGTAGCAATCAGTCTCTATTATAATATCTGGCAATCATTTTTATTTCAGAGTGTCTATATGCCCCTTGGACATAAAATTCCTACCTTCAGCAATCAGGTAAATGTCTTCACTGCGAATTCAGTCAGTATGTTTTCAGAATTAACATATTTCTTTAAAAATACCTATCCTTAGAATTGAGTTTCATAGAGATGCTGGACTTACAACAACCACGAATTTTACACTAGTCGATTTCAACGCTTTTCTAACTTTTATTATATTAACTTATATCGCTTCTGTTGCGCATTTACCTGTGTGCATTAATCCATGGTTTCCCGAAATTTTCTGTTTAAATTTACAAATGCTACTTAATAGACTTTCTGTGATGTGCTTTTTTAAAAATATCTTTTTTGATTTTTGGGTCAAGTAGTTTTTCTGAAAATTCTTGCAGTGTCTCCCTCCTTGACAATTGGCTGTGAATTAAAATTGACCACTTATAGGTCACTCAGGATTCGCGGTCGCTTTACAAGTGTTACTGGTGTACATTTTCGAGTTTGTAACTTTGTAAATTTTTTCATATAACTTTTTTATTTGACACCTTTGTAGTATAAGTCATACTTGATAAATATGCGTTAAATAGACTAAAGGGCCCTTTAAATTAAATAAATCGTGCGCTGAAATATAGTCAATTTTTTTTATGAACTTAGTTAAGCCATTAATATTTTCCGAAGTTTTCTGATGCGATTATAAGGTAATATATCTTCTGCCTCCAGTTATCTCCTTACCTGGAAATAGTGGTAAATGAAGGCTTAGTTATATCCGAATACTCTAGAATGCCTTCAAAATTAACGAATCATCTTTACTGTGTATGGTTTTAACAGAAGTTATTGGTGTAATCATCCGTTGATCTGACAAAGTATAATATTACTTCTATATTAAAAAGTTGCATGAATTGTAATAGCTTGAAGAAATACAATTTTTGATAATAAGTCTATTGCAATCTATTACAAAACCCTGTAACCTCATTTTTCGTTTTGTCATTCGTGTCACAAAATTTGCCTTTCGTGTGTCATCTTCCAGTATTTTTGAGTATAGTGGACAGCCATTTCCCCAAATATACCACGTGCCAGATAAATGCACACCTTTCCAATTTAGAATATGATTGGGAAGGCTTTGAACAGTCGACCCTGGATTACGAGGAGTTATGAACCTTTTATAAACGAACCTTGTGACGTAAGTCCAAATTCTGGGTTAATCAACATCTTCGCTGGTGAATTGTATCTTCTTTCATTCTGTGTGGTTTTTTTCAAAACACAATTTGCTTCCATCAAGTGTAAATGCTGATTTTTTTAAGTTGGGTTTTTGTGTGTGTTGAAAGTGGGTGTTTGACAATGTACCTTTTGGCCCGCCAAAATTTGTGATTTTGCCTATTACTTTTATGTCGTAGTTTATTAACCGTCCGCGTAATTTTCCCAACGGTATTCGGTACGATCTATGGCAAGAAATGTTCTCCAAGCGAAAGCCATTTTGTAACACACACTTGACAGGGGTATATTTATTCTCACCTGACCTCAACTAATAATGTTTACCAGATTAAGCCATTTCGTCGATTTAAGGCATCCGTAAAAAAATTTGATTTAGAACTAGTTTAGGGGCAATCGGACTTATTGGGTTTTTCAAAAATATTCTAAAGCTATCAACGGCCAAAACTAGGTCCAAGCTATCTTGTGACCCAAATTGCTGTAATGAACTACAGATTGGTCATCTATCTAGATTGCTTATTTGGAAAGTATTGATTGAAAATTCGTATTGTTGGTTTATTTTGCTTTTTATAAGCTTTAGTGCCGTTGTCCCTAATTTTAGTTTGCTTCTAGGGTCGAACTTTATCGGGTATAATTTTTGGCAAGATTTGCCATCTTAGAAACGTTTATTTAGGCATTGAATACTTTGGAAAGTTTAAAATGACTCAATATTAACTTATTTCAAATCGCCGCAAAATATTTCCAGATAAACGAAATGAAACCAGAAAGGGGTATTTTTTCATTCTATTTCGATAGTGTGGGATTAATCGTATAACTAAAGTTCGGTTATTGGTTCCAGAAATCTAGTGAAGATGTTTCCGGAGAAAATGTCTGCCAGAAAAGTCCTGATTTTGATGACACTGACAACGCAATTTACTTGCTGCCGCCGCCTTCCTCTTCCACAACCTGCCTCCCACCTAACCCTGACCCACCGGAATTCAATGTGCAAGCCGAACCAATCGTCGTTGAACCCAGAGGCCGGTCGTGCAATGCCCTCATACCTGGCAAATCCAGCTCGTGTAGTATGTGTCATTACTGTATTTTTTTCTAAGAGAAGTAACCTAAAAAGCTACATCGGCCTTAACGTAGACGGAGTCAAAATGTGTCACTTCATGAAAATCGCCTAGGGGCTTTGCAACCTTCACTAGATATCGGAACTACTTTTGTTAAAGCCGATTTCAAATGAAACCTGCGTTCACACTAGCTTTAGTCTTCAAATACTAGTGTTACCCACCAGTGTTGTTAAGCGATCTTGCTATCTCATATTTGCAGTTGCATATTTATCCTTTACATCAATTGATTTTTTGCCAAAGATCGGGTTCTAGAAGGTCATTTTGAGTGGCAATACTCTCTGGTCGTGACAAATCCTGTATAAGAGTCACAAGGGTTGCATAATTTCAGTGCCAACAGCGAGTGTTTTAAAACGTAGCATATTTGGATGGCCATATTACCGTACATTCATTTTTTGAATTTGTTTTTTGTTAACGACTTCTGACGAAGTGCATTTTGTAGAATGCTTTTTCGAGTGCAGAGAATAGCCCTGTTTTAAGTACAACTTATTTACTGAACTGGTTATTTCATAACTACTAGACGGTTTTGTGCCCAATGACGTAAAATTATGATTTAAAGTCGCCTTCCTACAATGAATTGTTCGAAAAACTTGGTTCGGACTCAAAGAATTTCTGCACCTTCTACCCTCTCTGAAAAACACCTGTCGAGCAAGCCGTTTTGCAAAACAAACGATAGTTAAATTTTGGTTTATCTTGTATCACCTGTATCACGTTCCGATTCTACTTATCGGATTGCCTTGTTTAGCGGAGAACGTAGACCCATTCTACGCCGATAGTCTTAGGCTGCAAAAGGAAATTCTTAACCCCGGTGGCATCGAAGTTTACGTGGCGGCGTCCGAACTCCTTTCGAACGTTGCCTTAATTCAGCTACAAAGTCAAGTATGGTGAGTTTATTTTCAACCTGTAATGCCCAACATAATGTAGCCAATGCTTTTTGGCGTTAGCTAAGAGTGAGCCCATGCGCTGACAAGCAGGCAGGTCACACAAGCGTCTCCCTCTTTTATGCGCGGGAAGTAGCCCAAGCAAGGTGACTCAAGCGCCAATTTTACTTTCGGCTGGCATTTCGCAGACTGTGGATGTGCGAACAAAGTACATTCGGTCAATGACGTCGTCCCTTCTGTTCGGTTAATAGTTGGTGTCTTAATGCGTTAATGTTTATAAGTCCTTGTCACGCGCAAAATGTTAGGCACGCACTTTGATGTTACTCGAAGTGACTTATAATTGGGTGTCAGAAATCTCGTCTTTATTTGTCTACGCTAAGCTATTAGGTGCAAGATTTCTGATAGCAATTTGTTCAACAGCTTAGTGATACCCATGCAGTTTGAGTTCATCCGGGAAACGCCTCTCACATTGGGAACTATCAGAGCCACAATGGCAATATTGTGTGTTGTTAATTTGTGCTTGCAGGATAGCCGGATGGAATCCACGAGTGAGCAGTCTGCATGGCCTCTTCCATGTGGGTGATTTGCTGGTCTCTGTAAATGGCTGCGACGTGCAAAACCTGCGTCAAGTCGCAAAGGTAGTTGAAGGAACGAAGAAATGGGCCTTGAGGGAGAATTTTCGTACACCAGCCGACGTCAAGTGTCGTCTGCGCCTTCGTCGCCTACCCCTGGCCAAGACGCTGATTGTGTGCAGGCAAAGGCAGGACCAGAAAATCGGCATTACCTTCGATGAAAACGGCACGAATCAAGTTAGTGATTCCCTTTTTTTTCTTCTGCTTGCTTGTCTTCTGCAAAAACTATTCCGATGCCAATGCGTGTTGACGGATTTGCCTTGCTTCTGCGGTGACAGATGACAACTACTGAAAGTACGTGCGATTGGTTAAGCCGCCTCCTATTACCCAAACAAACTACTGGAATGTATTTACTAACGTCTAAAAACACGGCTCCATATCTCTTAGTTTTCCTTCTACCATCAGTAACCGATTGCTAGGAGATTAATCTAAACCATGCTAGTATATCCGGTAGTCGATTCACACAATAAGAGCCTCGATGTAAAGCTGTGATTACGCCAAGAGCGTAAAGCGGTCGAATGTGTAGGCTGTAACCCCCATAAATCGCAATGCCACAGTCCTTACATAAACAGTGAATATGCGTTGACTTTTGACCGAAGTTTGCTTCCTAATGGTCGCTAGAGGCACTTGTCACTAAGGCGACTGCAACAGTTGGTCCGTTGCACTTTTACCACCACCTAATCCTATTTATGCATTTCAAAACAGCACAGGCGGTCGACAATGTACAAACTCACGAACACAATCGTGGAATTGATACGTAACTTTTACAGTTTTAGCAGTGCCAATCGCCATATTGAAACGAATTTTTACGCACATATTCCGGTCGTGGCCGCGTTTGGGATCTGCAACACAGAATTGATAAATTTTTTAATTTACCACACAACAATATTACGAAATTGGTGGAATTTACTGTATTTCTATAAAAATTTTCCGACCTACTCTCCTCGACTTCATCAGTTACTCGATGTCGACGATTTAGTTTGCAGACCTCCGATTTGAGAAGTCTAGGGGCCAATTCATAAGTCTCCGTGTTCTCAAATGAAGTATTTCATGTTTTACGATTATTTTAAAAGACCTTGTTAACCTTTCGTTACCCTGTTAGAGCGGGGCCTGCATACCTAGCAAGATAAGGCGTTGAACAAGTCTCGGCGTAATTTAAATAGTTTGCCGAAATCATCCACCTTTGATTTATCCTAGCTTCCCACATTGAGTCAAATGTATTTTGAAGAGATTGTCTACAGCAGTGGTGTACGTTAAGTGTTCAATGACTCGGCGGGAATCATCTATCTTCCAACGCGAAAAACACTCCACATGCTACCGTGATACGGTTCCAACCCTGACACCGCGTGGCAACTAATCGCGCAAAATTACAACCCTTCATCTTTATAGCCTACATACGAGCACACAGGTTTGCCAAGACTAATAGCCGAGCATGGTGACCACGGTCATGTCGACAGCCAACTCTGAAACCCTCTGGCGGTGTGGATAAGCCCACAATTGAGTCTACTGTCCCAGTTTTGCTTCCGTAGGTTAAAAGTGTAGATTCGGACGGTCCGCTGGCGTGTACCGGTTTCCCCCCTCTGGCACGACGTTATTTTCGAAGCAATCCCTCCACCACGGCAGCCGCACTGTCTCCGCTGCGATTTCTCAAACAACGTCATGTTAGCGCTTCCCAACCAGACCTGGTACCTTGGACAGCCACGGAAATCAACCACATACCACTAAACCTGTTTTACAATCAACATGAGGTAAGTCATGGCGTTCATTTTCCTCAAAATTCAACTGAGACCAAACAATATGTCTACACTGTGCCAAGCATTTAGGCGCAATTTATGCGGCCAATCCTGTACCAATGAGCAGATTTTTCTGTCGTAATAAAGACAATGCTTTGGTTTTAGGCGTCCTTGTTGATTGGGGCTCATGGAATGGAAATTAGCGCCACCTTCCAGCCTTCTGATTTCGTGAAAGCAGTCTGCAAGAAAGTCAGAAAGTTGAAGGGTTACCGATCTTTTTTCTGAACACGGTGTCACCTCCTCTCACAAATCTGACAGAAACAACCTCAAAGCTTAGACATTATTCTTCTCTTTTATACCTGAAAGAATTTGATTTATAACATGTGTAAAGCAAACCTTACGTTCTAGACTCAATTATGGTGACGTTGCGGACCCCTGCACCACGACTCCCCAGATGGGCCAACCATCAGAGCACGAAGTCTGCGTATTTGTCGAGTATGCCGCTTGCCACAGTGTGTTGCAAACCAACTTGTCACCTGGGCGGACTTCAAGGCCAGATCATACGCTTAAGCTATGCAAATTTAAGAACGAACTATTTACCTAGCCCCAATTAACTGCTCAATAAGCTACAGAAGCTATCAAAGGCACGCCCCACTACTGGCGTTCTGGTTGTGGAGAAAAGCTAGACCGCAACCCCTATCGCCAAGTAGTTTTTGTCAATCGATTACAACCGAGTACTGTAAGTCATGGTCGCAAGTCAAAACAAACTGTAGTTTAAAGTGTGAGTAGGTGTCAGCGCGTCTCAACGAGAACATTCACAGAAAACAGGATGAAGACTATTGCTAAATTCTGATACTATGACTTAGGAATTCATGTAGCTCGTTGGCTTAACAGAAGGAAAAGCATTAACACAGGCAACCCGGAGAGGCGAAAAGATCGTACAAGTTCTGCCTGGTACCCAAATGATAAAAGCTATCCGAGTCAGCGCAATCCATGGTATCATAAAAATTTCACAGAACTGACAGTACAGTTAAGGCGGATGGGATAAGCGCGGAGGTACAGATCTTGGCTTGGAATCTCGATAGCGGGGGAAATTGGAAAAAATGCAATATGGAGGGGATATGTCTGCTCTACAACGAGATATCAAACAGATGACAGTAACGAAGGTTTGTACAGGGAAAGATAAATTTAAAGATGAATGGGGCAGGAAAGTTATAAGAGAAGTTGCCGCAGAAAAGGATCATACTGGGGAGTGGCAACCGACTCTTGAGTTTGTCAAAAAGCGTCGACGACAGGGGTGAATATCTTTAAAAAAAGTTAAAACCATAACTTAACTACTTTACATCCACACGCTTAGTAATTAATTAGTTCCTGCTAGTCCTTGGTTGTTAAGACTGATACATCTTCCAAGAACTAAGTGAACAAATTTGCAGACGATTATCCACGTGGTCCGAAGAAACAGCAAACAATTAGGCTAAAAGTTATGCATTTATCTAACGAAATTAAGCCCAAAATGACTAAAAATGCCATTTAACACCTCTCGATATTAATGTAAGAACAGTTCCCTGGTGTTTTTCGTCACATTTAAAATATGTGATGGAACGGCTAGGAGAAACCGTTGTAAACACAAATGCTTGTAAATTCCAGCGCTAAATACTTCGAAAGACCGATAGCTTTGAAGAGCCGAACCTTCAAGACCTCATTGTGCCAGCTGAACTTCCTCCTGCGGTAACTCTTGAGGCTCCAGAGGCGTTAGCACCCGCGACCGTGAATTGGTTTGAATCTAGGCCAGCAGCTTTGGTGGCATTTTGCAACTTTTTGATCTCCTTGGTGGCCCAATTAGCTACGCTTCGAGTGCGACTGTTCTTTGACCGACGTCCCAGAGTTAGCACGTTTTGAACCTGTTCGACATCTACGATTGGTAGGATTTGAGCGCCGAAGGCCGATACCAGATCACTAGACCGAAGAAAGATAATCATTCTTTCAGGTAAGCGACATCGTTAAAAGCATATGCAAACACTGCGGTGACGTGAACACATTTAGCGCCCGATTTTACCGATCCAGTTTAGAGTATATGCCATAAAATTTTAAGAATCCACATAATTGGTAGTAATGACATGAGGACAAGAGATGTAAAGTAAGCCGTTCTGAATTATGATGTAACGATATCACGAGCAATTAAATAAACTAAATGCCAGCGTACCCGATAAGGCCACATGAAGAGGAAATTATGTCCTCGGTGTTGATTGAATCATTTCCAACACGTTGGATGAATGCTACGATGAAGCTGACATGGCCGGCGATAAACTGCATTTGTGGACTCGACTGTCCGTTCTCGCCGTCCTTCATGCCCTGGATGATGCCAGTGTAGGCTTCAAGACAGCTACTCCACAGAGAATTTAGATATTCCACCATATCCGGGTCGTTCTGAAACCAACAAGAGCATGCATTACATTTAAAAATCCTTGGAACTCCGTTCAGCAAACTTTATAACGGGAAGACTCCTTGCCACAAAACACAAGGGACACAAAATTTAACCAACACCAGATAAACACACGAACAACAAGCCTTACCTGACTACTTTGAACTTGGACAATTAGTATTTGCCCATGCTGACTACTAGCAACTCATAATCACTTATCAAAAACTAATATTGGCGAAAAACAGCGTTCAAACTAGCGAACAACAGTTTGCACATTAAGCCAACATTATCAATAATAAACAAACTAACCAGGTCAACTTCAGCTCGCGTAGCCTGTTTAAGGGTCTCCATAACAACAGGCAGATACTTTGCGAATCCATTACCAAGTGCTAGTGAGATGTCACCGAACGCGGAGAGAATTGCTGGTCGAATGGACTTGTCAGCTTCGGAATTCTGGAGTACCTCCATCAAAATCTGCACCAGGATGTCGCAGTGCGGAGCTAGATGCTTGCCTAACACGCGGCAAAGGTCGGAGAGAAGGCCAATTGCGTTGACACAGACCTGTGTCTCTACGCAGAGGTAGAGGCAGCGATAGACTACAGGCATAACCGGTTCCAAGTAAGGAAGAAACCCTTCACCTAGCACATCCAGTAAGGCAGACATTGCAAGCAGGGCGTCTTCCTGAACACCCGTGGACAAAGTTGATGCCGCAGCATCTTTCGCCTCACCAGCCTGGTCACCGGCGCCATCGGAAATCTTGGCGGCTGATGTGGATGCCAGCATTGTCATGAGAGCCGACATTATCTACAAGATTTCAAAGTGATTTGTTCAGATTAAAAGGAAGCTTTTTATTTACTTAATATTAAAAATGGTTGTTAGAAGTTTCATCTATAAACGATAAAAAAGTCATTCTATTCATATGAGATTTTTGAGTTTTGTAAATCAGTTGCATTGATATAACTCTCATCTTCTAAATATTTAATTCATATCTCCAGAGAAAACACTATGTAGGAAACAGATTTTAATAAACCGTATTTTCTGAAAACAATGTATTATTTGGGAAGTGTCAAGAATACTAAACAAGGTTCGACTCGGGGTGAAATAAGCTAATTAAAAAAATTAGTGTAACAACGGAGACAGACCCCAATCAACTGACGATCAGAATCGAGTCATTAAAATAAACCTTACACAAACCCGTAAAAGTAGGGCCCTATGCCTCAGTGTATTCATCGAATTTCGAAATGGTTTATTTATTAAAAAATGCATTACCAAGACTGGACTCTACAATTATCTATACCAACAGATACTTATTTTTGAAATTCAAGACGGGATATCCGACAGCATTCCCTCAGAATGAGCCATGTATGAGTTTTATAACTTCTGTGGTGACCGAAACTTCAATTTACCGCCACAAAACACAACTCCACAAGTTAAGCCGTGGTCAACAATTTATGTTCCTTTTAAGTCCAACTCCACTTGTTCAAAATCCAATGAAATAAGCGGTGTATCCCACCATTTACAAAATCTTTCATTACGAAATAAAATGCTATCTTTGGCTTTCAGGTTGAGGAAAACTTCAAGGAGCTAGACTAGATAAAAAAATACAAGCGAGGAATAGTTAATGTTTTGGGTAAGGACAGGTTAGTCCCTTTAAATACAACAAGAAAGTGAAAAGTAATATTACAAAAAGGTCGGATTACGATAATTTTCGAAAGATGAGTTCAGTGGGTAGGCACTTTGGGTGCCCTAGCATAAAACAACCCGCGATCAGTCAAGGGCTCTTGGCACATCGCTCCAATTAATTTAAATGAAGAGCTAAAATAATGATAGTCAATGAAGGGAATCCACAAGTATCGGAAACCCTAGACTAACCAATAAATAAATAGACATTGGAGGTCGAGGTTGGGATTCAAGCAAAACGAAACAGCACTTACAGGCCCTGCCAGAGCTGGTGCATCTTCCTTATTTATTTTTCCCAAAACAGATTGCAGTGTTGCACAAAGAAGCGATTGGAGGTCATTGAATTGGGCCCGATCCTGGGACGAGATAACTTGACCTTCCAAGCCCATCACAAAGTTAAGGCGTTCCAAAACTATTCCAGTGACCCGTTTTACTTCCTCATAACAATCCTTTGCTGCTGATCTCATTAAAGCCATTAGAGCCGAGTAAGCAGCATTCCTTAGATTGTGTTGTGCCCCATCGGGACGTTCTGAGACTGCCAGAAGTCTTTCATTAATCACTTTAAAGTAAGGCGATAGGGCATACGTCGGCGGGTCCGTTGACTCCTGCTCTAAAGGGGGTTGTACGTTAAATACAAGCGTTGCGTACCATTAGACTCATTAGAAGCTACTTCATAAGCACTATCAGCAAGATTCGAGAAAGCCCAACAAACATTAGCTGCAACACGAGGTTCGGATTGAAGGCCCTCAAGAAGTCCTTGAAGTAACGGCCTAAGGTAGTCATCCGAAAGAGCTACTTCAGGTAGGACTTCGCAGACACGACCAAGAGTCCAAGCAGTAGTGTCTCGCACTGCTGGAGACTGATCACCAAGCATGTTTATTATGACTGGCATTGCTGAGACGACAAGGGGCTTGAGAGCCGTCGGATTAGGGCCTTCCAAAATACTACCAAAACTCATGACTGCAGCATCTCGATATTTCCAATTGGGGTTCTCTATATGCTGACGAACAAAAGGTATCACTATGTCAACAATGGCGTCTTCACATGCTTGGGCGAGGAGCATTATACAAACGCCTGCTGCTTTACTGGGATTCCACTCGTCGTCATCGTCACCCTCGTCTTGTTTGGCTAATATCTCCATTAAAATAGGGACGATGTATTGGAGTGCACCCTTAGCATAAAATTTGCTTGAAACAGTAGGAGGCTGACCCTTTTCAGCACACTCAGATGCTTCAATTGCTAATTCTAATTCTTCATCGCTGACTGTTGACCAAAACTCTATACCCTGAAGTGAAACTTCGGGAATATCCGATTTCATGGCGTTTAAGGTGATCTACAATAGTGAAGCTGCTAGATCATTAAACCGACTTACCGCAAAAAGAGCCTGACCCATATACATCTCCATATAGCTGTAGTAAAGTGACATAATCTTTACGAGGCACTGAAGGGCTGCTACCTTGATCAAAGGGTCGGGAGACTGAGTAGATTCACAGACAACCTGCATAATGTAGTTACGCTCATGTTCAACATCAAAATGATGTTTTGTAAACTCAAGAGAGTTTAGAAGGGCGTTTGTTGCTGCTAACTTGACAAGGTCACTATGGCAAAAATGTGATCGAAGCTATCTAACCTTGGTTCCTCCTTTTTCATCCCAAAAATTATCGCTGTAAGGATTTCGCTCGACTGATTCGATAGTATAAATGGATCAATGTCTTGGCAAATGTATCCAATGGCCTCAAGCGTCGCGTGTTTAACGCTTTCAGTACTGGTGGGATTCGTCACATTCGCTACCAGCTTCGACATAAGGTCTGGCCACCTCATGGCAGGGACCTCAGCACAAGCAATGTGTGCAATACATTGGGCGGCTGAGCTATGAACAGTAGTTTCGGTACCAAGAGCTTCGAAGCACTAAATGTAATTGAACTTGCTCATTAGATCATACTTTTTGTTTAATGTAATTAGTGTATTCAAGGGGAAACTGAAGCCACCTTGCATGATACGAGGCACGAGCTGTCGGGTCTTTGGAGTAAATTGCGTTTTTTAGTTGCAGACCAGCTTGCATTCGTACGATCGGGTCACACTGCACATTGGCAAGGATATCACTCAAATTTTTTAGAAGCCCTGGTAAGTCAGCTCTAGCAGCCTCCTCCAAAAAGCGTTGAGCGGCAACCAATTCATTATTTACTAGTTTAAAGTTAAAAGAGAGACAATAACCAGTTACCATTTGAACCCGTTTTCTGGAGGACCGTTATCAAGCTCTCGGTGGCAGCCATCCCGTCACAAGCACCACGGACGCGCAATGTACAAATAGCGTATGAGCCGCCAACAATTAAAGGTCCTTTTAAACCATCCGGTAATTTTAAGGGATATGTATCTGCTCAGCTTGTAAATTTTGCTTTACTTATTCCTTATTTTAGAAACTAAAATTTTAAAAAAAGGTGTTATATGCCATTTAGTCTCTTAATCATGCAAAATTGGAGTCAATCTGAGACTGAATGCCAGAGTGCAACGAAGGACTACAAGAAGCCTTTTAAATCTCCTTAGGAAGAGAACATTTAAGATAAGTTAACTTATTACTCCTAAAGGTATTAAGTAGCTGAGCCGAATTAATTAGCTGTAATCAACATCAAAGGCATTTTAAATCTAATTGTAAAACAATTTACAAGTCTTTCTGAACATCTTTGTTTTCATTTTAACTCGTAAATATTGACTGCCCTAAATAGGTAGTCCTAAACTTAATTTAGGTATTTGTATTTGCTCTTACCTGTATGCCTCAACAAAATATAAAAGTGACGCACAAAGCCTGAATCAACAATAAATTGCTGGAAAATTCTTATCACGTTATTTTCATCAGAAACGATTGGTAGCCTTTATTTTTTATTCAACCCAGCCAAGTTACAAGGCCGGCTTCTCACGATCTGAAGGTTAGAAGCTAAAATGCAGTTCCTTATCATTCGGTTCCATTAACCCTAGAGGTGCGAGAATTTTGCTTCTTGATTCGTCGATTTTGACTTGCTTGTATTTGTGCATAATACTGACTTCAGATATTCCCGATGCTATTATATGTTGACCATTGGTGACATGCAAACCACAGTAAATACGCTTTTTAATCGAGTTATTAAAAAGGTACTCATTACAGGATGCTCACCACAACCCACAAAAGAAGCATTTTTATATATTTAGCCACGCACTATATAAACTAATATATTGTCCTTAAAGTAATCCTACAACTTAGCAGCAAAAATTAGTGGCCAAAGCATCACATTGCTGCGTCTGCAGTCAGAATGAGGACGTAGCTTTAGTGCCATTATCGACCAAGACATCCTTCATTAGATTAGTATTTTAAGGTCTGTGAATGCGATGGGACTTTAGTTCTCGTTCTAAGTCAAATTTTTAATCTCTAATTTTTGGCGTGAATAATGCTTTTAGAACTAATTAATGGTGTTCTTCATTATAACGAACACAAGATGTAGCCTTAAAATAGTTTATATAAGTCATGAAGGCTTTTAGCAGAAGGATGATTTACACTATCATGGCCTACAAGCTATGCATGCTAGCCCAATTATTTTTAACGCAACGCGAGCATTCAATTATGCACTTTTAACCTTCTGGAGACAGTGTCCCAGTTAAACCATTTTTATAAACAAGATTTTTCAACACTCAAGTCAGCTAAAAACCTCTGCACCAGTAAATAAATTGATAAGAAAACTAGTTGAGAAGTCCCTTATAAACTCAGAACTATGCGAAACAAACTTCTCCAAGCGAAGTATGCACTATTGGCTAAAAATTATATGTTACTGGCTAGAAGTTTTTTAATTCATGTTCCATCTGTCTATAGCCACTAAACAAATACTTGACTCTTGACTCGACATTTTATGTAGGCTACATGACATATATATTTCTTCTCGAGAGTTTTGGTAACTCTAAATCTTGTAAAACATAAATTAATCCACTCAAATCGCCCTAAACTCAAGAAAACTAATTCTTTTGGGTGTGGAGTAAATATCATGCCTTCATTACAAGTTTTATCATGAGTCTTGAATTATGCAACACATTTTGACTGTTCAATAACAATCTTTATTATCTTAGCAAATTTTCGACATTTTCTCAAACTTTTGAGGTCTTATCTGGCCCGAGTCCACCGTTGAGCCCCTTTCAAATCACCTGTGAAATTAAAAGATATTCCTCATTGGTGTTAAAACAAGTATGAGCTTCCTCGAGGTGACTTATCTGAATTTTTTGCAAATAAATACTTGCGATTATGGTCATGCAGATTTCAAGAGGTTGGTACAGTGTTTAATTTCATGTCAACACGTTAAAAAAAAGAAATTTTAAAAAATCTCATAAAAAAGAAACCGGGATAAAAATTGAATAAAAAAATACTTACAGGGATCAATGGCTTCAAATTTTGATGAGCATTACACGCCAACATTTTAATCGCTTTAGTTAATTTGGAGAAACTTTTCAATTTAATTTTCCTTAATTTTAGATGTGCTACAATTTAACTCCCCTTTGCAATTTACACAATGTAAAGCAAGTTTTACCGCAGCATTCGTCTTGATATGACGTACCACAGACGTTGCTTGACAAAACCCGCTTCAGAATTACAATGTGAATATTTGACAGCAAATATATCTTAGTGGTTCTTCGAATTGCGATTTATAATTTATTGATTTTGGTCCGAGCATTGTGCAAACCATGGGCTAGATCGCAAACATCTAGCAACACGTTGAAATTAAGTCCAATAAATATAGAATCCTGAGATAATGAAAAAAAGTTTAGAAATACGTAGTGATATTAAATGTAAGTATTAGTTGCTAACGTTGAGACACTGGCCTATCACGTTTTTGTAACCTGTGAAATTTAATCCTGGCTATGGCTTTGGAATCGTTGAGTATGGTCAATGCTTTCCGGAACTGCGGGTGTCGCCAATTACCAGATAACCTTAATTTAAGATAAACTTGGGATTTCGCCCAAAATGAGGGTTAATGGTCGTAGTACACCTGCCCAACAGATGTCTGCAGTTTAAAGCTTTATTTTATCGTGTTCCTTTGAACTTGTTGCGGACCCGTTTTGGCCTTATTTATGAGAGAGAAGGCCGAAATTCCCACAACTGCGACTCGCATGTGTGCGAGGCAGGGTGGGGTTCATTAGTGCCACCGATTAACACTCGGATAACTCCAGATCCCAGGTGGAACAAAGGCACCAGATGAGTGCACCTGTGAACCGCCCAAACTCATCTAATGTGGTTATTTCACTACGGGCATAAATTAGGCTTCAATGTTTATTAAAGTTGCCAGGTTATTTTGGGTTGCTACATTTCTACTCACTTAACTCTCAGTATCGGCGGTCAAATTTTCCTTTTTATTGACTGGTAAATGTTTAACTGCTCTGAGTATTATGCAACTGAAGCTCAAAGATGCAAGGAATGTGGTCAACACAATTTTTGCTATTTCTAAACCACAATTTTGAGAAGGCTTGACTTCTGTCATTTTCAGAAGATCAATTTATTTAGCAATATGTAAGAGGATTAATCTTTTTGTTGCGCCTCAAATTTACACACTCAAGTTAGACCAACATTGCATCTATCCATGGATTTGATGGCGATGATGATCTTAGTCACGATTGGTAATCTTCTTTCACTTCCCCACTCAATTTAATTCCCCTTCTTGTAATAATAGGGTGGTATCAAGGTAAGTTATTCGTCACGACCAGTTTTGATAATTTTCACGCTTGGTAGGTCTTCCACAAAGAACTTCCCCAATGGTCTGAAGAGGTGGCATTCCAATGGAGCATCATCCATGAGCTACGGTGGGTGATGCAGGACGTTCGATCCCAAATCCTCCATCACCTTATTAATTGTACCACCATTTAACTAACCAACTCTGGCAGCGGAGCTATGTTTAGTCGATGAGGGTACAACAATTTGATATGCCGTAGTTCCGGGTTCGTCGAAATTCTAAACATCGTGGTGGAAACTGTCTGCGAAACCTCACCACCTTGACAACAGCAGTTTTTTAGGGTGAATTCAAGCTTTCGCTGTAGACAGAGTGCTCGTCCAGATGCTGACCATCGTTTCCTTTCCGGAATGTGTACTGGAGATCGGCATCCACCTCTAATCAAAGTTAGCAATTTGACAAAGAAAGGTCTCTCTTTCCAACCTGGGCATAAGGGCACTGCAGTGAATTTTGTTCTCAAGTAAAGGTTTGTACGTAGTCCGCACCCATTCTCCTTGTGCCTTGTTCTCTTGCACTGAGGACCATGATGCTTCAGGCATTCTCGCCAACTCTTTAGGGGCTTAACAAGAATTAGTTTGTATTCAAGCCAAATAGAATTAATCGATAAGTTCAGAAAGCCAAAGTAAAAATAAAAGATTTTGATATTTTCAAGCTAACGCTGATAGGCTCATTCAGCTCCGTCATACGGTCGAAACTAGTTAAATATCAAATATATAATTTCTTATTATTTTATAATGGTGCACACAAATTATGTGACATTGTGAATAGGCTTGATTAGCACAGATGCGTTGCTACATTAATCAATATCCGTGACCAAAGTGACAAATTCATTAAATCTAACTATAAAAGGGTATTTCGCAGGGGGTTTCCTAAATACATCTATTCTTTTCTACTCTAAGAACTTGACAACACAAATATCAGTTTAGCTGTTAGCAAACAATATTCACCAAAAAAATTCCCACAAAAACTGTGGATTCAGCAAACAACCGAAACATTCCATTGACAAATGTTTGGAAATAACGCCTTCATTAATTGTATTGAGAAATGAAAGCCTCTTGTGCCTATGTACTTTTATCTCTGAATTTACCCTAAATTTGCATTTTGTCAATTACCAAATCAGGGGATGCAGGCCGATTACTCTTCCTGAAGAATTAAGTTCAAATTTGGTTTTATGTTCAGCATCGGGTGCATCCTTTGTACTGTAGCAGTGCTTTTCGAAACTTGACTGCGTGCCATGACGTTGTGGAGCAGAGGTGACTCAAGTGCCCAATTTTGATAAGATGGGTGGCCAGATACTCCATGGTACAATCATACGTCGTCCATAGTTGAGCTTGCGCAGTTACAGCTGGACAGTGCGCTGATGTTCAGATTAATCCGATCATTTCAAATGGAGTGTAATGCTAGTAGACACGCTGGAAAATTTCAAATCAAGTAAGGTTGTCAGGCAGAGGACAGTATAGCAAAGCACATGCCAACATGGCGTAATTTGGACCACAATTTATAAATTCTGGCAAACTGCACCTACGTTTATCCGATTTCCTCACCCACAATTTCGTGTCCCCACTATAATTTGTAATCTAATGCGGCGACGATGTTGTGAATTTTTTGGACAATTAACACATGGGGGTGTAAACGTAACAAAACCAATGGCTTTTTCAATAATTGAGCTTGCGTCGATTTTAAGCGGCTTTGAAGGCAATAACTCACACTGTGTTAAAAATTTGAGACGTGGAACCCAATTCGCAGTTACAAGGACTTTGAGATAATTGTTAATTGACATTCTGGTGCGAATTTATACATTTGCAATGATTTACTTCCTGTTTTCAACTTTTCACAGTATTATTAAAAACTGAAATGTGGAACTTAGCAGACACTAAAAGATAAGTATGGGGGAAGTGGTCACAAAAACAACAAACAAGTAGCCTATGCTACATTTTTGTTAACTCATGATAATTAGTTATTTAAGGCTTTGGCCAACCTAGCGTACTTTCATTTTCGTTTCCTGTTAATGGCCCACCATGTCACAAGGCCATCGTCAGGTTCATTTTGTGTCTTACCTTCGAAAATCTAACCGAATGGTGGCAATTTGCTATCTTTTAAAACGCATTGCCTCTACAACCGTTCGGGAAGCCAAAAGGTGTTGGGCAAAATCCATCACTGGCATTCAAAATATAGTTTACTTATGGCTCCAGGTTTTGTGCGGTTCCTCAAACCAATGCCTCAGCTTGATTGTTCTGGAAGCTTATAAAGACGCGTGTAGGTTTCCGAGTGTTACCAAAAACTTAAGGCCACAAATGCATAAAATTTCTCTTCTAATCAATAAAATATTTGTCCTCCGGAATAGCACTTTAAAAGTCTCCTAAAATTTGCATGTTTTAGATAATCATAATTTCTTATTTCCAATTTTTAAATAGGGCCCTATTTATTTAAAAAAAAGGCCTTAATAAAATGATTACCTCAACCTGGAGCGTTATTTTCAAGGGAATCTTATGTCACAAAAGTGAGTGGTGACAAATGAGACATCGCAAAACAAACTTTCCCACAATTTCTTATTTGTAGGTCAACTACATGGTAATTTAGCAGGTAGTATATTAAACACACTTCGGCTTCAAATGGTTTGGCTTACCCGCTCAAACAAGCCGTAATGATCTCACCAAGGCCAAGCAAAAGTGGCACAAAAGATTGTCTTAAGCAAATGTTGCGGTTTTCGGGATAAAAGCAAGACTGCCCTTGCCTCATTGCAACTCCAACTTTCGTATCAATTCAGTTGAATTATAGCTGATCATTGAAGCATCTAATTTTACCGTTCATGGATTTTTCTTTAGAAGGCTTAAAGACAATTTTTCTGCTTCACAATTTTACTACTCTACATGGTCTGCTGTTTATAGACGCGCACAACCACTTAAAGGCGGTAAAGCATGAATGTTCGGATGGACAGCGATACCTGGCCTGCCTATAATGGAATACGGGTCATACTGGTTTCTGCGTGTCTCTAAAAGGAGGTCTTCTACGAACTGCCTGTAACAACAAAAACGACAGGTTTCGTTTATCTTGAGGTCCTCTTACGGCGCATGCACACATGCACGCTCAGCCATTTACACGGAGATCAAAGGAATTCCGAAATGCCGGTAGGCAATTTAAATGCATTTAAAATAAACATTACGCAGGTACGTGAATTTTAAGAAGGGCACCCAGAGCTTCACAGAATTCGCGTTGTGTGCAAGATCCCTCTTTGGGATAGATCTGAAAATTGGCAAACTGACTTAATTCAACGGTTTTCAAATAAAGCGAATAGGCACACTGCATTTTACTGCTACTACTACCAATAATAATAATAAGAAAAGATTTCATGCTGCCTAAGAATAATTTCCAAGTAAAAAAGCATAAACCAGTTAGGAGGTTATAGCATTTGTTAAATTAACCCTTATAAACGATCTGTCAAATTGGCAATGACACCTTATTGGCGTCAGACATAAGCCGTTAAAACCGGTTCTAGGTCAAGTCATTCACTGTGGTAAAAGGAAGGGCGTTATTATAATCGCCAATAATTGATGTCGCTTCATCAGGTGGAATGGAACTTCACAATTCCACTAACTTTTTCGCGGTCCACCGATGCCAAGAGATGGACGTACTGACAGTCGACAGGTAAGAACATATAATCCGTACCAATATCGCCCCCTTGGAAGGCATGGAGAAGCATCGAATACCAAAAAATGCAAATCTTTCCCAGTATAACCTTCTACCTCACAAAAGTAGACTCAAAAAAATATTTTTAAAAAAAGTTTAATTAAGGAAGCTAGTTTTAAAAAGGTTAGTTTGGTAAGGCTGTAATGTAACTGCAAATAACATTTCACTTTACTGTTTCCAATTCAAATTATGAGCACTCTCGCCTTGTTTCTTTGATCTCATGATAGCAATGGCGATTTTATTGTAATGGTAGAGTAATAAGGTTTTCAGGTTCTTTAATTTTCAGACTAGACGTTCTACAGAGCCGATCTGAGCGTTTTTACGCGTCCCAAGTAGAGGCAGCTTGTGGTGATCACAACAACCAGGGAAATTGGGCAAGCGACAGTTTCCAATGTCTGACTTCACGAGTGACAATTAGATGGTATCGGTCGAGTTGTTTCAGCAACTGAAATTCATATCGGTGAACCATGGTCAAACTTGATTTTGAAGTAAGCTTTGCTAGACCATACCACTACTAGATTTCTAAGTGGGCTTAAGATTGAGCCACACTCGGCTAGCCGCTGTCGGTGGTCGCATCTCCAGCAGAAAAGGTGCCAGATCGTCGTTGCAAAAGGAGCCATAGTTTGACTTGAAGGATTTACGCAAGCAGCTTGAGTCTTGTGACTTCTTCTGGCTCACACACTCTGATGTTACTCTGGTCGGCGCCTTCGAGAATGACCTTGAAAGAAGACTGCTGTCCAGTTTCATCTTACACACACACACACTCCCTCCTCTCCAACCCCCATAAAAGGACAATTTATTAAGATGATGACGCTGATGACAGTGGTGCGGGGGCACCGAAGCACAATGCAAGCACCTCCAGGTGGTTGCCGTAGTAACGCACACGTGAGGAGTCCATATCTCTCTGGTCCGATAAGTGGACAGTCGAACTGATTACACGCAGTGGGTATGCATCAGACAACTAGTTGAATGACCACTATTTCCTCAAAACCCAATCGCCAGGCACGAACACCGGGGAAAAACCTGTTGAGCAATTCTAGGCATTTGGCTTCAAAGGCTAACTCAAATGAAGATCAGCTTCTCCGTGGAGAACTGGCTAGCTCTCAATGTTGCTTTTGTTATCTGTGAAGGACTGGCAGACAGCAGATATTTGAAGACGTACACCCTACTGATTAAATATGCTTCCCGAAATCCTGATCTGTGCCATCATGTTTGGTGATTAAGCAAAGTCTATTCAATACATATTACAAAAATGAGCACAGCTGTGGCTTTAGTGACTACTCACAAATAAATTGCATTGTCAGCTGACCATACGTTCACGAGTTAAGGTCGACGTCGGTTTATAAACACTCCAAAAAGTGAACGACTTTTTGACAAAACAGTTAGTCAACACAGAACTATCTTACAGATTATAGATGATCTCATTTCTTGGCAATAGACGTTAACAGTGATTTACAAATCTTAAGGTAACAGTGCGCCGTCAGACCGGGAATCGGAAAGCGACTGCCGGATCTTGTGAAACAGTTGCTGAAACTTATGCCCAGCAGTTGTTAGCTTAATGAATGAAAGCGTTGGCGTTGAATGTGCAAAAAGCTGGCTCCTATTAGGGCAAGGACTCCAAGCACCAAAGTGTAGAACGTCGGTTATTTTATTCCCAATGCACATTGTTTTTATGAGTTGTGCATCTCACGCATTGCACTGTGTCCAAAATCCTTTGGTGCAACTCGAGCAAAAGACAGCACAGGATTACGCAACTCTTGTCGGCCGAATGACTCATCCGGCGTTGCCCAGGGCTGTCCCAAATTACGACTTAATTACGCTCTGCCTGAAGAGAGAGAGAGAGACCTTGAGTGTGCGTGTTCGTAGTCTTCTCTTCGGCTATTTTGTGCTTAGTGTCTGGTGATGGGTGCGCGTGCATGTTTATATTTTGAATTTCAGGCGTATCGGCGTACACTGGCGCCGCAGGCATGATTGTGGGACTCATCTGCAACCACAAGCAATTGCTTCACTTATCTCGAACGTGTGAGTTTTAGTTAGAAACCAGTAAGTTCCGACGCCAGCTATACCAACACAAACATGCGATTGTGGACTTTTCCGCCTAAAATCACCACTAAAGTTAGCGTGGAATAGCCGCCTACCTTTGTGGTTGCAGGAGCTATTTCTGAATACTGACTTAATGACGGGAGACACGAGACATGACGATCTAAAGGGCTTAAATTTCCAGAAATAATTGTATTTGGTGAAAATCTACAAGTAAAAAAACCTTGTGATGAACCTACTTAGTTTAAATCGATCAACAGTTCATTTATAGGCCGACTCACAGGTAATAACAAACAACTCAGTGTAAAAGTTGCCTACAAATTTCCGCTTCCTAAAACCCATCCTTCATGTTTCTTTTTTTAGCAAATAACTTACTAGACCATCGGTTAGAATCCGGCTCCTTGCTTTGTACGACGCTTTGGCGTGAGGCACATGGAATGCTCTGAATGGAAGGCGTTGACCCTCATCTGGTTTAGCGTGCAAGCCAATCTGTTACTCTACTAGTCAGTTAGCGAGTAGTTGTGGGGATGTGCTCGCACAATCGAGGCCGCGTGTGGAGGGACAGTTGTGACCCCGAGGGTCGCACGGACGCCGCTGTTCAGCAGGTCGGGTGGCCGCGCCGACCACTAACCGCCTACGCTGTAGCTGAAAACTCTGAAAAGGCATATCTTCACTGAGTGCGTTGTTGCATCTTAGATGTGTAATTAACTGAGCACAACTTCATAGGAAAGACAACAGTGCTATATGGAGACACCCAACTATAACACCAGTGCATTTTCTCTTAGAACCGATTTTGTATCTCCATCGCAGAGCGTCAGTTTTATGTGAATTTCGTGTGTGACATATTCAATATTAAATTTTTAACATACTAGTAATTTACGCGGCAATCTGTTGAAGAGTGTTAATTAAAATTGTCCAACTTCCGGCCCGGTTAGACGCAGTGGAAAGCCAGAATCCACTCAAGTTTTCACTTCAACGAGAACTTTAGCACAAAACTAATTCGAAGCTTCTGGAAATTTGTGTCTACCTTTCACGCCTTTTCGTTTACCTGTCCCAGAACAAAGAGCAATGTTCTTTTTAAAAATTTCCCCAAAGGATCAGATGTTCAAATTTGCTGTCCCTTCAAACCGGAAGCCTTGTAACTTCTTTCATTTAATATTTTGCTTTCCAATATCTAGGTTGGAACCTACTAAATGCTGCGTTTTTAAAAACCAATGTCTGCATTTTCATAAAAATGCTACTTGTTGTCCACGACAGACGCAGCAAAATCCAGCTACTCGACGTAGTCGAATTTCACCGTCTGTTTACCCCCGGGGGTTAGTGCTGGTGACCCTTTATGTTGGAAGTGCTGATTTTCAATGTTGCCGCCGTTTCTGTCAAAATTCAATATGTATTACTAAATCGAGAGAAGTCGCAAGCCCTCAGGCATATTTTTTTTTTAAATTTTCCTGGCACACGGCTGACCTGCGTCCCAACATTTCAGTGAACTCATATTGATGTTTTGAATAATTGTAACCTACAACAATAAAAATTTACACCCTACTGACAAAAAATATGAGTATTTTTATGAAGAACTTCAATATTAGCCTAAGCGCAAGTTTATAGCTAATCGAGTTCCCAAATAATCCGTGACGCTGGTTGGCAAATACTCGAGTGGGTGCGAGTTTTAGGATCTCTAAAATAACCGGAACAGTTTTGATTAAACGTAATTAGGCAGGTGGGAGACGTGGCTAGCGGCGTGAAATCCGCAGGGCACCT
>UXSR01005227.1:117539-187524 GCA_900604375.1 Mesocestoides corti
GTAAGTTGGTTTGATCTGATTTCCAGGATCACATCGGAAATCCCCTCAAAACAACACCAAAGTTTCATCAGACATCTCAACTATTACAATAAGCAGGCAACCCGAACAAAAAGTTCGATTATAAAACCAGGGACAAGAAGACCAGCTAAGATGTAATTCATATGATTTAAAACGTGTTTCACATGCCCTGAGTCGAAAATGTGATCACATAACTTTCCCATGCGGTGTTTTAAATGTTACATGACCCATTGAGGCTGTGGGGGACTTTAGGACGAAGAGAATGACCGCACGAGGTGCGCATAATTGTCGAGTTCTTCTGGAACGCAAGGAAGACTTTCAACAGCATTAAAAAACTTAATATGCATCACAGACAATGAGCTTGCCGTCTAGACTGAAATCCGTTCTTGACGGGATACACGTAATTTTGGTTCTGGGGAATTAGATGAGGCGCACCATGAGCATGGGTCTGGTTGTCGATACTCCACTCTCTCATTGAATGTCTCCCAAGGATGAGATAAATGTACTCTGTGAGTACAATGATAAGAGAAGTCACATTCTTCTATTTGCTTGATTGGGTTAGGACTGTTGTCTATTTTGTTAATAAAAGTGAAAGCTGCCAAAACGTGTACACCAAAATGCGAGCTTACAAAAAGACTTGAGCACCAAACGCGCACTTCGGTCAACCAAAACTACCAGTATCCTAAGTTTCAATTTACGTACCAAGTACCTGAAACTTGAACTGATCGAAAATAATAGATGAAATTACATCAAGAAACGGCCTCTTTGCAAATGTCATGTTGCTAGGAGCTGGTGAAACTGAGGATATGTCTTGAGGGCAATTTTTGCTGGCAGGATAATGCGAAGAGGGCGTTTATCTTTCTAGAACCTAGCAACAGAAGTCCTTGAAACTAAAAGCCTTTTATTTATAGACCAGGTTCATTGTTAGATGTTACGCATGTTAAAAAGGTGCAATTGGACCGTAACTTAGAACCCAAATAACATCCACACAAGCTTGTGCTCATCACATTACGCACGCATGCACATAGATGGAATTCGCATCAGGGCGGGGGTGCCTTTAATCGTGAAATCATGATTGGAACCCCAAATATTTGCTTTGCGTGTGTGTGGAACTGAACAATGAGAAAAGTGGATTCGCCAGTGGTAGGTATTAACATGCACGGAAGCATGTTCAACCCAGAGAAGCAAGGGCACTCTTGAAGGCACTCACTCAGCAAACGCAGGGTCTACATTGTGGATCGCTTGAGATATAAATCTATGATTTGGGTATTTAGGAACATCGTTTCAATTATTTGCTGGAATTAGGCCTCAGCACCATGAATGATTTCAGGCCTTTTACGAGAGGCTTATTGCTCGGCTAGCTACACTTGCTCACCTGTATTTTGAATTTGCCAGTTCATTGTATGTTCATGTGTATAATCTTGGACTAAAAAACCTAAAACCCTGTGTTATCAGATCGAGACTATTTACTAGTGTCAACTCCTTCTAAATGCTCTGTAAATGGCAGCCATGAAAGTATGAGGGATCCATCTAGGATACACACAATTCCAAAAAAGGTTGAACGTGAAAAAATCGATTGAGACGCACTTTATAAGTAAAAAGGAGAATTCAGCTACTTGTGTGTGATAACTTTCACGATTACAGAAGGCACCAAGTTCGACAATTCCAGATGCACTCAAAGCTCCTCAAATCTCCCAGACAAAGGGCTTCACCGTCTTTAATAAGTCTTCCCTTAGTGTCAAGCATAAAAATTGTATTAAATGCAACTTTAACGTAAGTTAATTATCTCACCAACCAACTGTTTTAAAAAAAGGCTAAGGTTCCATAGTCCAAAATCTAGTCAAGCAAAGAAGTGTTAGAAGACCATTGGCTACTGTTAATATTCTAAAGAAGAAAAAATAATTCTGGTGGCATTTAGAAACTCAATGAGGCGTAAGTATTTGGAGGGGATGGCTCTAGGGTAGGGTTAACCAACTTCATTCAAATGGGTCAGCAATAAAGTGAATCTAATTATGGATTCATTCGAGCGTAGACGCAGGCCGCTGGAGTAACGACACTAAGCACTTCCAGCAGACTTTCACTGTCTCTTTAAGTTTCTGCGATAAATCCAAGTTAATGTTTTCGCCATATGTTTATTCCACTCCGGAAATAATGTGGAACCAGTAATTTACCTAAAGTCGACAGTGGCCTCTGTGTTTGGGTAGCTGTAGCAGCTCCTGACTAATTTTCCTTTCATTTCTTTGTGTATTAATTTTAGGTGAGCATTCGGTTGCATCAAGCAGATGTGGAAAACCAATTTTCTACCTAACAGCAACAACGTAGCGTTGTTCAATCACTGCATTTTGAACCATAGAGGTGATAACGTAAATACTAAGAACCATCGATGATTTTTCCCCAGTGAGTAAAGTAAATAAAATTACTCGATTATTGCAGGTCAGATTTCCACATAAACATGCGTATCTGGTTGTTGCATAAAAATTTGCATGTAGAATTGTTAACCCATTCACTTATTTTTGTGGCTGCACTTAGGAGCACTAAAGTATGTCAAAATAGACCATTACTGGTGTTTATATTGCAAAGGAAGGGAAGAATTTGTAACTACCCCCGGTTTGCCTCAAGCAATTTCCTGCCTCTGCGACAATCATGTGTAGAGACCATTGTCTCACTCGAAACCTGTCTTCCTGTGGCAACTCAAGCATCTTCCGACACTCAGTCCACCAACATGTGTTTAATATAATACCGAAGCCCTAGTGCCCCAAACTAGAATGCGCCATGACGCAAACAGGATAATCTGACTTAGCCATCTTGACCTAATTTTGCCAAAAGCTCTGTATTTAAGTGTCGGCCACACATGTGCATGAAAAGTGTACATTACTTCATTTTTAATAATTTGCTACTTGACTTGAAAAATTTTGTGCAGGATATTATGAGGAATTGGAACCATGGGCAATTTATGCCACACATCATTGTATTGCACCTGCAACAAGATTAATGCGAGTGAATGTGCTTGAGGTGTGGCAGAGACTTCAGAAAACTCTGGCTCTGCCACGACTGGTCTGCAGAATACCAGCCAAACTAACTTAATTTTAGGACGTGTCCCCACAGAAAGGCTGATCTAAATGATTAATGAAATGAAACGAGGGCATTGGTCGACTGTGATCGGTTTTCAACGACCCGGTATGTAACGAAATTGAGCTGTTAAGGTTTTTTAAGTTGATTAGGATGCACTTGCAAGTCGGCAATCTCCACTAACTTAAATAGGGCCTTTTGAACTCATAATAAATGCTGTGTGAACTAAGAAAGAATACTCATTCCAAATGGTGGGACCACAAAGGTGCTGTGCCTTTTCAAGGGGCTCCCTCGGACCCCATGAATAGCCCTGATGAACAACTGGTAACGACCGAAATTCTGAAAACGAGTGAATTCAAGAATGATCAATTGGGGGACTGATAAGGTTCACTATGGACCTCGGTTGCAAAACGCAAAGTCGCTTTCGTATTCAAAACGGTCGCCAGACGTATTAACTTCGTTTCATCGTTTTAGAATTGAAGTTAACAGTTAAAGGATTTCAGAGGAAAGGCTGCGTTTACTTTCTGCGATTCTAAGGGCACCACATGGACGGAAGAATTGTACGTGGTTTGCTACAGTTTGCACCAAAACCGAACGGGTGTACTCCACTTCTGGACTTTCGAGCAACATTTATTACATTTAAATTTAGTTGAACATCTAACATCATTTGAAGTGTTAAGTATGTGTTTTGTTTATTAGACTTGCATCATGTAGGCAGTGAATATAAAGCGTTATGTCATTCCATGAAGTCGGTTTCATCTTGTCTGTACTTCACGCAGTCTCCCTAGATTGGAATCAATCAGGGACTTTGTGCGTAATCATACGTGTGTCCTCACAACCTTCCACTTCTTCATAACTCAGGCCTATGAAGTGTGTTACAAGATTTAATTGCATTATCTTTTCCATCGCTGCGTAACAACTTTTTTAAATGAACGGCACGTCTACCCCATTTGAGCCCGTACGTGCATACGTGCGATGTACATGAATCACAACTGCGGTTGCTAATTGGAGCACCTGCATTTAGCCTGTCCCGTCCACGCCACCACACCCCCAATTATGGGACTCGGGATAAATTATTTGTCCTCTCTGCTTAATAACATGCGTAGGGAGATAATTGAAAATCGACACGATTGGCTGGGTTGCGTAATCATTTGAGTGCGTGTAACTCACACCGAGGCGATTTTAAATTAGGCTCTTAGAAGTGCTCTGTGATGCGTTCATGTACCTCAGAAATTACAGGAAAACTACGTGACACAGAAAAACATGTAACAACTTTCTCCTTCTACTCCTCGTTGTCCTTATTGTACGCGAAAACCCTCCCCCTACTGTAAGTACATAATGACGATGGTAAATTATCTAATTTTGGATCGAAAATGCTTATCATAGGTTTGCCGAACGAACTCCTAAATTGCATAAACAGACCAATAACCTTAGAAGTAATATATTTAGATCAGGAAAGTTAACTTGACGAGATGACTCTCGTAAAAGTGGAAGACACAAGCCTATACTTTGGTGGTTTGGGGACCTGGGTTTGGAATTTCCTCTTCGAGTTACGTTCAGTTTGAAAGCCCGAGGCCTTTGATGCATCAAGAAGCCAGAATTTCCTTCGGAGCGTTTTAGAGAGGCAAAAAAGCATCTTCGTCCAAGCTTTCCTGATGATGGCATATTGATTGGTCCCTAAATAAAGGAAGGGTGATTAGTTTGGTGAAATCATCACCTTATTTCACAATTTTATCAAAAACAGAGGAAATTTCGTCCCTCTCTTTTCATTTCCAGTGTTACAGTTGAACCCCTCGCTTGGTACGTCGAGGGCTCCCCAGAGCATGACAACACTGGTGGTTGTGCGGAGGGCTTCACTGTCTGCGCCAAAGCTTCGATCACAAGCTGGAGTCAAAGCGGAATTCGAGTGATGCTCAGATGCGTCCACCTAAATGTGCCTGGGTGGTCTGCGATCGATGAGCTGAGTGAATAGCACTGAGCGATGAGTGGCGTGACTGTCGAGTTGTATTAGTGTAAACAGAACTGAGAGAATAGCAGTCACAAACCTCAGGGTTAAGCTGTTTTGGGAAAGGTCGACGTCCCCAACACTTTAATGGGAGAATTTATGAGCGGCTTTTGTAATTGTCAATCAGCTTTTTTGGATTGACAACAGTCTGATTTTTTTGTCGGTAAAATTAGGATGCTATCCAAACATTATCCACATTAATATTCTTTACCAATGCTGTTTATGAAAAGGAAACGTTCGATTATCAAATTGGGCGAGAAATTCAGCGAGCATCGGTTAATTCTCAAGTTTTAATCATCTTAAAGCGTTGTTTAATCTCTTCTCACGTTAATTTTACCCAAGTGTGTTCATTTATGCAATGTTTGCGGTCATTTGGATGACACAAACTTCGTTGCTGTGTGTTTAGCTCGATTATTAAACGTTATGCATGTTGACATCGTAGTGCTAGATATGAACTAACGGTTCGGCATGCCATGGTTTTACTTAACTGTTGTTCGCATGTAAAATGCCTACAATGTCCTAAGCTGACCTATTTCTAGTGGTATCCGAAGTTCCTTCCCATCCTTCAGTCATACAATGCCACATTAATGAAATCTCCGCATCCATTACTTGCTAGAACCACTGTCACCTTGACCTCACCCGCTGGACCTCATTATTCATACATAAGACAGCAAAAATGTGCCGGATTTGACCTCTAGACGCCTTAGCATCCAAGTGCTTTGCCATAAGGCAGTGCAAGTAGGGCGACTTGAGATAGGATGCATTTTTAAGACCTGAAGGAAACTTTGGTCTTGAAAAATATTAATTGTGCTAAATATCCGCTTGTGGAGTCTATTTGTTTTTAGAGTTATGTTACTTTAAGTGTTGTTGTAGTTTATATCCCACAAAAGGAAGTGCTTTTCGACATTGAACAGATCTGTCGAAAAGCAAAGTTTCTTTTTATAAAACACTGTTCTGGAATTTGTGATCATTCAACACTTACCAAATTCGGGCAATGGATTTAACTGTCGTCACAGCTATATTTGAAGTCCTACCCATTAAGAGGTTGCAGGGGATACAATCTTTGCTGTTTAATTGGCTCGCCATTAGGTAGAGTTAGCCGAAGTCCCTTTTCATTTGGGCTTACATACCAGCAATCACCAAGCTACCTGTACTTTTACAACACGTAGCTGGTTAAAATTCAACATGAGCTACAGTTTCTCCTCCTGTCAGTCAATAAATCGATTAAAGGCTGCTAATATCGAGTAGTTGGAGGCAGAAAGTTTTATTTATTTTGCAGGAATCTCTTAATGCTATGAAACGTGGAAAGGTGTTTCGCGCAGGAGAAAATCAGAATATCGCACACTCTGTTTGAGCAAAATTGGAGGTTTCCTGGCTTTCAAACTGCCGATTAGGTGTGCTACACCAAACCATGCCAATATCATTTCAGTCCCATTTCAGTGATTTCTCCTGGTTACCTTTGCGTTTTAGTAAAAATGAAGTTTCCCCAATATTTTCGTTAAATTTTACCCGCCATTTCAACCAGTGCTTACCGTTGCGGACTAGTCCACGTGGACCCTGTGGGAAAACGGGGGAGGAATCGTGCGCTACATCTTCATCCGATCTCCTGTGTTGGTTCCTCATGTGTTGGTTAGTCGGGGGAGTTGGGGGTTTCGCCTCGATCAAGTGGCTAACTGGAGGGGAGGTGTGGCGGTGCAGAACGCCCTATATTTGCTTAACCCGAGGCGCGCTCTAACCCCTGCCGAGACGTCATGCGGACTACTTCTACACGTCCCCCCCCAAATCACACATGGGGAAGGAGGAAGTGAATTCAGATGCCTTATCAAAACATCGTCGAAGTCATGCGAGGGCGATAATATGTTCCACTGAGGTGCCGTTAATTAGAAATGGAAACGCAATTTTTTCTAATTAAATTTAATGCACCTGTTAAAAGGAAAGCTACGCCAGTGTTTAATTGACATAAAACACCATTGATTGAATAGGCAAAATTCAACCCGTTTTCGATCACCAATTTCAGGAATTTCCTGATAAAAAATCATCAACAAATTAGGACAGTTTAGGCGGGGTAGCATTTTAGCCATTAACTGTGATCAAGTCGACTTACCAATTATGTTAATAGCAGTTCAGGTGTCTACGCTGCCGGTGAAGCCTAGTGTAGAACATTCACTGTTTACTGTGAGATCACTATGTGAAGCAACCACGAGAAGCCAGAGAAAAACGAGCCTTTCTGGATTTCGGCTAGGGGCCCCCAAGAACCTTTGGCGTGGCAACGTCATCTATAAGCTTGTAAAAATTATTTTTTATGATCTAAACCAATTTCGCATTTGCGATTTAACCAATTTATTCGAAATTTTGGTAATAAGTTCCAAACATATCTTGAGAAGATTGTTGGCTATAACCCATAGGTTTTCATTTGAGCGAATGAATACTGCAATCTAGATACGGCCGCAATAGAAGTTTGATCGACCACGCCAGCTTCTGGATTTACCATATTTTGTCGGTGCAAAAAAGCTCCCATTTAATCGTTTAATGGATAAAAACAGCTCAGTAAAACAGTAGTTTTGCTCTCAAGAGAACGGAGTGGAGAACTCAAATTTCCGATTCTGGAAAAAAAAACGAAATTGCAATTTCACGCAGGCCTTAGTTTCCTTAACACACCCGCACAACCACCCACCACACATGGGCTTGCATTATCCACTTTTACATTACCTGGCAACTTTCGCGAGACGCGAACAGGAAACCCACAGTTACTTCCCAATATGCACGCTCTCGGTTTCGTTACACTGCGCCAGTGGAGCTGTTACACAGACTTGGTGACCATTGTAATTAAAATAAACTTAAATTTGAATTGCGACATTTGGTGTGCCCTGCACATTTGTCCCAATTAGGCCTCAGTGTGCATATTTCGATGTCCACATAATGCATTACTCTGAAATCTCGCACATAGGCTGATGCACACACGCACACACACATACCACAGATTTACGACTTGACGCGTTGTACGCTCTCTCGTTGTAGTGACCACCCATTAAATGCACGACCACGCCTTAGAGACCATGTTTGTTTGAAGTTTTGGTACACATCCGGGAGTATTTTGCACCTATTCGGGTACACACGGCATCGCGCTCGGATTTGGGAGACCTCCACCAACCCGCGATGCGCACAGTGCTCCTGTCAACCCCCACCACCCTGAAGGGGGAGGCGGCAGAAGGACGGATCTGTGGAGCGCACTTACTGAACTAATGGTTTGAGGAACAGGTTATTGCGGTTTTAATTCCAGTCACTACATAGTGGGCAATTTGACCTTAATTAAAAACAGCATCTAACGTAACCAATAACGCATCCTACGTGGTTACCTGCCACCTCTTCATAACGATCTTAGAATTATGTATTTGATTCCACGTCATTACTGAACGAAACCTCTCTGACAATGATCGGGAAAAAATTCAATTCCAATGGAATCAAGTCTGGAGAATATGGTTGATTTAGCCGGGCTTCCCCCTTTTAGAGTTCATATTGCGACTTTGTTATTTAAGCCACGTGAGGATAGGCATTATGAAGCGACGACGTTGATGGGGTCGCCAACCGTTTAGCTAAAGTCTTTTGTTGATTGACACGGAAATCTGTGGGGAAGTTGTCTCAGCTGGCGTTCATCAGGCTTGAGAAGCCGACTTCAGTTAAGTTAATGGTTCTATTTTCAAACGGAAAAGCACCACTGTATTGTCCTTGTTGGGGTTGCATTTTCACCGTACACAGCACAAATTTCGGGAGTCGCTTGGATGCTACCGCACTCTCTTCGTCACTGTCGAATTCAAACACCAGCGTGTAACTCTTCCAGCGCCAAAATTCCAAATTTTCTCATGTGTGGGCTCTCAGTAAACACGAAAGACTTGCAGGGTATATTATTAAGGCAAGTAGCCAATTTGTCAGATCGCAATCTGTTCATTGCAACTGTACCTTTTAGTTAACCATATAAAACAGATTGGGATGCAAAATAATGGAGTCTAATTTGGGAAACTACACAACATCTGGATTCTTCAAAGTATCCACTGCAAGGGTAGTTTATCAAGAGTTATATAAATTTCTCCTTTGTGCAATATTCTGCTCAGAGTCAATGTAGTTACGTTATACTCGATGATGCAGAAATCATTCCGATGCATCCGATACAACAATGGCTTGGATTCGATTTTGATGTTTTGCCGTTTTGATGTAAACCTGTCAGAAATAATGTAACCAGCAAATGTTCTAAGCTTTACCATTGAGTTCCCTTTGCAAAAAGTAGACATCTTATGATATAACATTCTGTTTCTGGAAGCTGGGCAATTAGTAACCAGACATTAAAATAATGCACGTGTTAATTATGCTCACTTTTCCATTCCACTTCTATTGCACCCCAAATTCATGGAAGAATACTTAAGCCTGGTTCGAGGAACCTACCATTGCTTCATTGGTCTGTTCTAAATGTTTTTACTGAACCTAAGGAACACTACAAATTATAATGGCCTACATTTGTATTGCTAAAACATTTTAAACAATCGGGACTATTTTCGAATCTACTTGATTTGATTAGAGAACATTTAGGAGAGACATGGCACACGATTTATTCCCATTGTCTGCTGTTGATGCAATAACTTTGGCTTGTGGCGAACTGGACATTAAACATAGCATGGAATCGAAGTGAACGACATGCGGCTTTCATTAGCATCTACAAAAACTGTCAGCACGGATTTTAGGTCTTATGGTCTTAGCCTAAGGCAGGGAGGGCTCCTGCTATAGACATGCCACCTTAACGCCAAATCGACGTCCAGATCGTGTTCAATTTTTCATCCAGGTAGCCTTTGGGGGAAGAAAATGCCTCAGCGACTAGAAGAAAAGAAATTAAGCCCGCGCGGACGTTTGCGCGAAAATGCTTTCATGCTGTGGTGCGTGCATGCACAATCATAGCAGCCGGTGTCTCCAATCAGCACCGGCCACATTAAACCCTTACCCAATCACCACACAGAGTTTACTTGCTACCCATACACGCGTAATAAGAAGTAAACACACGCGTAAGAAGCCGACCAACCACGTGTCGCTTGGGGTGAGAGCTGCGTGTAGGTGTGCGCGCACGTAAATATACGGAAAGTATTACGCTCAGGGGAGGGAGTTTTGTTATACCCACATTGTCCAAATCCCGACAGATCCGTTTGTGTGCGAGTGTCATGCTATCATTAACTGCAGCAACATCCAGTGAAACAATGCACGTAAACAATGACGCCATCGAGAAGAACGCTTCAAACATGTATGCAGCGTCACGGCCGGTAGAAACTAGCAGGGATTCTCCCAAAAGGCCCTCGATAAGTCCTCCAGTTGTTAAAGGAACAGGGAAGCCACAACGGATACAAGAGTTTCAACCTCTGAAGTGCCGATGTGAACGGACTTTCGTCGGAATTGCCGAGTTTGTCCTACACGCCCAGACGTGTACTGAACTTGTCATTACAACAGAAAACGCTGTTGACTTGAGCTTCCAACCACAACAATCAATAAAACCCGACTTCGTTAAGGTTCCCCCACCACCTCTAACAGACGCGTTGGACCTTCGAGTTCGAGAGCACGGCTCGACGGCAACGGTTCTTACTACCTCAAGCCCAACATTGACTTGTCCAGAGTGCAAGGTGAACGCTGTGAGTCATGTGCAATTGCTGCGCCACTTTGAATCGGCACATGGGGTTTATGGAAGTTACTCATGTTCTTGTGGAGTGGAGTTTGAATGGCTTCCCGCATTTTTGAGTCATTACCTACTGTGTCCTACGGCAGCACCTAAAAAACTGCAGCACCCAACCTTTGATAACAATTTCATCAAAAAACATCTCCCTGCACATTGCAAAGTTACGAAACCGCCTCTTGTCAGCTCTCATCCACATGCCGATCTTTCACGCCCTTTTAAGTGCTGTCACTGTGTGAAATCGTTTAAGTCGAAAGCGCTTCTCGACCAGCACATGCATATTCACTATCCCCCAAAGTATACGTGTCGATATTGCGCAAAGAAGTACCGCTGGCCTCCTGTTTTCTATCATCACCAGCGTACCTGCAAGAAACGACCTGCTACAGCATCGACCGGTGCTTCCACAGGTGCAAGAACTACAGAGCCTGCACAAAGCCGTGGTTTTGTCCCTCGCAACTCACAAACACCCGCATACCAGTTTCCCATACCTTCAACACCAATCACAATCCAAAACCCCTTTCTGCTCAGCACTCCATCGCAGGAGCCTCGTCCCTCGATACCGCCTTCTCTCCTGCTGCCACCACCACCTCCATTCGCCAGACCATGGGAGAGGAAGGATGCGGGTCCACTGCTAAATGCCCCATCACTGCACCTTCCGCAGTTTCCCCTTCCGTTAGGAGCTAACCCCGACCTTTTAAGATTTCCCGCACCGCCTCCGCCTCCTTTTCCGCCTCCTCCAATTTTACCATTTTACGCTTCACCTGAGACCCAAACGCCCAGTTTCGGTGCTGATGGTGGTTCTGTGAACGAAACCCCATCACCGGTCACCTGCGTTTGTGGAACTGTCTTCGAGGGTTTGTCGCCGTACTTGGGTCATATAGCAACCTGTCCACTTTTTGGACGGGTTTTGAACATCCCTCCACCATCACTAGAGGAGCCCAATTCTGCATTTTTCCTAGCAAACATGATTACTCTGTTAGAAAAGTGCAAACCAGAGTTTTTCCAACGGTTCTGCGACCGAAATTCACCCTCGTCGGAGCCACAAGAAAGCAGTATTAATTCGTGTGGTCAGTGCGGTAAAGAGTTCTCCTCACGCCTATCACTGAAGCAGCACATGGAGGGAAAGCACAGTGCTGAAGGGAAATACCAGTGCCCAGGATGTGCTAAACGCTATCGGTGGGGTGCTTCCTATTACTACCACAAGAAATCCTGCCCAGCAGTGTCACGCGATGATGAAGAACCGTCCTTTGGAGGAGAATCGTGTATTTCGCCACCCAATCCCACACATCTGGATGAAAATGGAATGTGTGCTGTCTTGCTGTTCCAGTCGACAGCCAAAGACTTGCTGGTGCAACAACAGAACAATCACCAGAAGCTGTCCGTACCTGCGCAGCAGCAAACGTCGGGCGAGAATGTGGAGCAGGAGGAGGAGGAGCCAGAAAACAGAAATGCTGAGGGGTCAATGAAGGCAAACACTGTCGGGGAAATGAATAACGGGCTGGTAAGTGATAGTCTTGTTTTTGTCTCCTTTCTGCACATTCCCAAAGAATTTTCGCTATCGGAGTCACTTGATTGGCACACTATTTACTCAAATGCAGTGAAAATAGCACAGAAAGTTAGTCTTTTAATACAGAAGTGGCTACCAAGGCAGGCAGAAGAGGTATTAAAAGAAGTGGCATTGTAACTGATCACGCGACATCGTGTATGAAAGAAACTGGTTTTGCATGTTTTATTGATCTTGAAAGACCCACCGACACTTCAAAAGTTCGGTCTGTAACACAAAATTAGCCTTACCACAATACTGCTGATATTTTTTGCGTTGTATTAATTTAACTGGCAGAACTCACCTTCTAGTTTCTATGTCAACTGTAATCGTGAATATGCTATCTCCGCTAGGTATATTTTTTTCCTGTGGCCAAAGTTATTTCATCCAGTGAACCAAAGTAAAACAGGCACAATTGTGCCAAGCACTGTATCATCGCCAAGCATTGCAGCTATTTCCAACCACTTCTGGTCAAGCACCTAGTTTATAACTCTTCTCAATCCGTTAGGGATAACATAGAATTTACGCTTTTGGGGAGTAGAGATCCTGTTTGAAATCCAATAAACTCTGTTTCCTAAACGGCAACAAATTGTACGATTGTCTAAATCCCAGTGAACACAGTGCACTACCGGGCCGTCACCTAATTAAGAAATATAACGAGGCGTAATCTGATTAGCCGAAACATCCAGATTACATTCACCCGTTGTTTAACTACTTAGTTTAATTTCTTTACATTCGAATTAATGATCGTCAGTTACACATAACGTAGCCATAATTGTAGGATAATGGTCATAATTTTAAACGAACAAGGCAAGCATGTCATTCAACAAAGTGAATTCCACCAAAACTTGGAAAGCGTAGACCGTCGTATCATGAGTACGCGTTTTTTAAGACTGAGCCAAGTAGTCAACATGTCACAGGAGTTTGCAGCATCGGTCAGTCTCAAACGAGATGGGCATTCGTCGGGCCAACTCCACGAGGCAACTTCACGTCGAGGGAGTCAGTCAGATAATGTCATTTTACTACGGTCAGTCTTCACGAAAACGATCAATTCGCGACGAGATCAGCTATTTAGAGATCGCAGGACCTATGAAAACGTGTCTACATGATGATGCCCGTTCATTAACACGGGTTTAGTTATTAAACTTCATTAGTGCATCGTCGTTTTCATCGTTTTGTCACAGCGAATGCTAAGAGTGTGTGGTGGCAGGTCCGCATGCAATCGAAACAATTAATTAGGCAACGCATGGTGAAAGGTTACAAGGGGTCAGAATTCGCTAGCAAGTCATGAAATTATATAACGTCGCATAAACCCAAATGTCGGACATACTGTAGGTTCAAAGTACACCAATGTATATTATATACGTCCGAAGGGCACGCACACATGAAAAAAATAGAACAATTGTTCCATGTAAATTGCGCTGGAACGCAGAAAACCCGCTATTAGTACACACAGAGAACGTGATTGCTTGCGAGTTAAAGCCACGAAGCCAGAAGCACTAATAGGCAGAAGGAAAAGTTACTCAGCTCCTCGGATGGGCCTTACAACGCTATTCAAAGCAGCCTCTATGGTGAAAGTAAACTACTACCTAGCCAAGCATTTCCGCTTGAATTTGACTTGTAGTTTAAGTCGTTTATGGTCCACTTGCATTATTGGTTTTTTTATGACTGTGTTGTCGGTTGGTACTACTTATTTCGGTTGCCACTTTGTCAATTAGTAGTCGTCCGTTTTTCGTTCGTGTGTACATTGTAGTTACCACCTACCTGTAAAGCCTGCGGTGTGGCTGATCCAGTGCATTTTTAAACACGTTGAACTACTTTTTATGGTGAAAATACCTAAAGTACGAGGGGCATTCAGCTGACATGTGCGAAATTCAAAGCTTGTCTTAAATAAAATATTTTCAGACGCATTCAGCAACACCAGTGACTTGATATTGAGGGCTTTACTAGAATGGATTATTGGTGGTAGTAAATTTAATTATTTCTCAACATGGTTGTGTGTGCGTGTGTTTTCAAGGTACCAGAAAAGTTTTGCCCGCCACATCCAGACACGGACTCAACTCTGGGCTCAACTCTGGTCTCCGCTTCTGTTGCTGCTGCGACTCCCTGATAGCTCAAACTTGCAAGCCCACATGAGAGTGCTTCTACCAATAACCCCGCAATTTATAGCTCGGTAAAATGTGAACAATTGGTTCATTCTTTATCCCAACCATCATGTTTACCACCCCCTAAACCATGTTATTTCGTTTTTACTCTTGCCCCCGTTACCTGGTCCGCCACCCAGTCATGAGGTGCCTGTTCACATCGAAACAATAATACAAACCAGGAAACCTCAACAATTTGCTTCTAGCTGGTGGAAGAGTAAAGAGAAGCATGAGATGGTGGAGCGTTTTTTCAGAGAATAAATAGCTTGCTTTTCCACCTAGGCTTATGCCGATGAATCGTTTAGATGTGTTTAAGAGCCCAACCTAATGGTAAATTTTGAAAGTCGTACAGGCGCCGGTTCCCGTGGGTTGCTTGTCTCAGTTTGGTTTAGATGAGGTCGATTTAGCACCTCCATGAAAATGCACTTAATAATGTTAAAAAAGAATCACAGACATTCAGATGATGTGAAAAGGGAGGACGATGGTATTATCAAATGAAAGGGGTAAATGAAGGCAACCAAAATAAGGAAATTGAAGAAGTAATAGAAAAGGTGTAATAATAGGACGGCCAGTTGTTAGGTTTTGATCCGACAAGGTTATTCGAGCCAAATCGCACAAAGACGGATCAACCGGCACTGGAGACCCCTCGTATCATCGACAGCAGCACAGAGGACCGTCTTTCAGGCCGGCATTGATTTAGTGAATAGCTTTCCATGTTATCAGTTTACGTAAAAGTCAGGTAACTTAATAAATCCGTAGGTGCATCTTTGGCGAAACTAGTTCTGTCACATTTGAGATTGCAAGTTTTAGTTAATCACATAATGTACTAACGTGTGTAAGTGCGCCACCTGTTGGACTTTCTCGAAATTTATTGGAATCGATGCACTTGGTGAGCATGCGTTTCTATCTGAGACGGGAGGTGCGGTCCTATGTAGGCTGGCCCACTGTCGAAACTGTTCCTCAACTGTGCGTTTGCCACTCCATTGATGCAGTAGTGGTTGTCTGGAAAAATTCGATCCCAAACTTTTTCCCTGTTGTCGAGGACAGAGATTGCGGTCACAGGTAGACGTGTTGTGATTTGCACGCCTAATGGTCGCGAAGTGGTAGAGCTCGTATAATGAGCAGACCACTTTTTCCAAAATGAATCTTACTGCCTTTACATGAACGCCTTCTCTCAAAGTGCCTGTATGGTTCGTCCATTAAAGTGTGAATTCGGCAGCTGAAATGTTAAAAAAATGTCCCTGGGTGATATTAGGAGATTTTTCTTCTGATTCTGTTTGTGGTTCTGTGCATTAATCAAGAAGTTAAAACCACAAAAGGTTAAAAAGTAAGGGAGACAAACTTTGAACGTGCGTTGAGTGTTCATGAATTGCCAAATATGTGTATCAGGTTACCTAGTTATTTTCTAAAAAAAATTTGGGATTCTCGTTAATTGAACCACTTAGTGCCATTAAAGCTTATGCCTACACGGGATTAACTCATAAAAAAACCAATACTAATGAAGATAAATAGTTCTGGGTGGTGGTGGCAGCAGTAGTAGTAATAGGAGGCTATTGAGAAAAATAGGTAATGTGTGGATTCAATATGCAGATAGGTGATGGCCTGATGAAGTAATCAGCGAATATAAAGTGGAGAGGAATCAGTGCAGGTTCCATTGTTTATTCTTCATTTTGCTTGGTGCTCTGTGAGCAATTGATTGTAATTTGACTCGGTTGAAAAGCAGTTTTATTTCCGAAGCACATCTGGGCTATGACTCAACTCATGGTTGTTCCAATGTGTCACTGTTTTTACAAGGCGTTCATTTAACTAATTAGAGGGGCACAAAAATGATCTACGCAATTTAACATACGCTATCAGTACAACATCCACGTGCAATTTCTCCATCTCTGCTAGGGAATCGACTCACTGGCACCTCACCGTTTTTCGAATTCTTAAAGTGGTGGCTGTATGCTTGGTAGCAGTTAGAAATCACGGGGGCATCTGAGTTCTCCAGGGGCTGTGTATTTGATGTCAACTGCGTCCTATTCCACCAAATCCTTTTTAATTTTATCTTCCGTAAAACCGATGACGCGATTTTCTGACGCCCAATCCGAAGAGGTGACTTTGCGTTTCGATGAGATATTCGGAAATCGAGTCATTCAGTAATTACTGACAGGTGTCGCCATGATGACCCTTCCAAACCACAAAACACTGAATCAACCCCCACGGCAGATATGACAGCTTGCAACATCCGAGGCCTGTCCTCTCTCCCATTTAGAATAAACACGGAAGCCAGTCTCTTGTTACTTTCCAAGAGTGTAAGACGATATTCTTTGAACATGTTTACCCAGACGTGTCTCATCATTCACGTGTGCGTGCGTGCGCACGTGCGGGCGACGCAACTGCGTGTGTGTAACATTTCGTGGGGGCGCGCGTGCGCGCACGCGAGTGTGTGCGCTCGAGCACGGTCGCTCAGGCTCCGCATTCACGCCGTCTAAAAGTAGTTCACCCAGCAGAATAGCGTCAAAGTGACGTTGTGGGTACACTGTACTGTAATTCGGGGTTAGGGGGATCAATCTCAGGGAAAATGGCACGTTCACAAAATGCACCGTCAGTCGGTTTACGTAATGCGGGGGGGGGAGGCCGACACTTGACTTTCAATGTGCTGAGCCCTTTTGCTAGTCTCCGGCCCCAGCAATCTACAGCTGTTGCGTAATTATCGATCCAAGACAGTCAGACTTCCAGCAACTGCATGCTTTTATCCATGCCCTAGCCTAGCATCAAAATGTACTTCTTACGAGGTTTGACTGTGACTTCGATGGCCCTAAGAATGAAGCTGCATCCCCTCCAACATATGAATAGATAAGCGACATTGCTTCTGGTGGTGGATCGTCAAGTTACGCAAAATACGGTACTTGTGCTTTCGAACGAATAAGACAATTCGGCGATTCATAATACAGAATGCACATGATTATTTTTGCTTTTTTAAACTGTTTTTTTTTCCTTCACGTATGTGATTTTCTTCATTAAAGTTAGCAACTTACTGCCTGTGACTAAGAAAATTTGACATTTGATGCACTCATATTTGTTGCCGTGTCCAGCTGGTGCAGTCGAAGACATATTGTTCGTTGTTAATTTTACAGAGTGATTTTGTGCAAAATCTTTTATCTCGAACTCCACTTAATGATTAAACAGCTGGTCATGCGGACGTTTGGATATCAAATCTACAGATCAGGGAAAGAACTCCCGGTCAAAATAAACTTAATCAATTTTATGTAAATTTCAGGACCGAGTTTGTAAGTTTCATCGAATTTCATAAATTACCTCGTCTGCTTTAACTAGTGGCAAATTCTAGGTATAACAAAAAGCAGAGGTATTTCGTGGCGCCATGAAAGCAATGTGATTGAGTTTGTAACGCAATCTTCAAAACCCATAAACTAGTAGGTCATCATTCGAAGCGTGGTATAGTGAAGTGAGAATGAAACACTTTAGACAACATAAAGTCGGGTTTCGTTATCAGATGCATGCCGTACCTGTTAGGTAAAACTGAAAAACTGCTAACTTAATGTCCCACAGTAGTACAAATGCGAATTTGACATCACAGTTAAAGTTAGGTTAAAAACCCCTTGATTGTAAATGGAGAAGAGAGGTACTGCGCTTATACGACTCATCCAGCTTCTGTGATGATCGCTCGATTTGCTCTTGCTATTGCACTCAAAAAGTCGAGAATTCACCACAAATCTCTTTAAAATAACGCCCTCACGATACACACTACACAAGAACACATACTCGACACTGCGTACAGGCTTAAACATCCACAGTAGTGGTGCAGAATTTGAGAACAAAACAGTTAAGAGGTGGTCATTGAAACAGCGACAGAGCAGTTACACTCTGGACACGGCAGCGGCAGTGCCGACGGCGATCCACGTTGACACCGGCTACCGCACGAGCGCTACAGACAGCATCGTACAGTCGCATCAAATCCGACTGCGTGCTTTCCCCCTCCCGTCCACCCTATCCCGGGCTTTGTCTTGCAGGTCAAGTTTGCAGTATTTTTGGTATGAAGACTGTTTTGCCCTACCCGACACCTCCGTGCTTTTACCATTTCCATTCTCTGTAAAAAGCCTTAAAGGTATTGAAAACTGTGTTGATTTTAGCCTGACCACTGCACGCAGATACCCGAGAAAGGCCGATGACCGAATATGGTGAAGACTCTACCGTTAACTAGGTATCTCAGTTTATTTGTGAGTGTCCCACCACTGAGCCAGTGTGGGTTGTTGATCAGTACAGACTGGGCGAACCTGAAGAACCACAAGTGGCTGAATGTGTGCATGAGTGAAACGAGTTGCAGTGGGGAGGTACATGCGCAGGCAGTTCGGGGTGATCGATGGGGATCCTCTGAAAAGGAAAGGGCGGCAAGTCTGAGAATGAGAAGATCGGGCTAATGGACGTGAATGAGCGCAATTATCTACAGCTCTCCTCCTTAGCGAAAAAAATTGGCCAACCTTAACTTCCAACAGGAATTCTGAGAGTTAGGCCGTCGATGAGTAGCCATAGTGAACGCTGAATGCGAGTACATCAGAACGAGGCGAATAGTCTTTGCCGGAAGATGACTGAATCGCTTGGTGTCATTGTGCGTTGTGGGAAAATGTCTATAGATTTTTTGCTGCAGTCGATACCTTTTCATCCAATAGGACGGCTTAAAGCTTAATTGTAAGGATAGTGGTTCGTGATGCCCGATTGATGTCGTTGGATGTTTGAGGTTAGATGATCTCGTTGAAAGCCGAGAAGCATGGCGGGAAAACTGATAATGTATCAAAAAGATCTGCCAAGTAAGCGTAGAAAGTCGTGTTCAGCGAGAGACATGAGGCCACATTAAGAAAGGTGGGAATCGATTGATGTGGACAGGTTCCTCAAAGAGAGATACTTCGGACCTAAATTGAGGCCAATGACAATTGAAGAAGTGACACAGGATGATTTTTTATGCAAACCGATAGTCAGCGCCCAGAAAGGGCCGTGATAAGATCATGTCGAGGATATAACCACATTTACCAGTCAAACATCAGAAAGATTGACCACGGGTATAATAAAGGGATGTGATTAGGCCTCGCCACGGTAAATCTGACTCGATCAGGCGTTGTTAGATGATTTGGGTCACTTTCCGTCGCTGGAAAATGCAAAGATGAGTTGAGACATGAAACCTGGTTGAGTTGAGTGAATAAAGAAGTCTGGTTCAAAGAAGCGACGAATTCGAGGCACCGCATAATTACCAAAAGCCATGTCGTAGAAGGTCGATACGCGTTCAAATTCGGCGTCACCAACTGTTGAAGGCTTCGACATGAATCACACCGGGGCCACCGAGCTACACCGATCCAATTAGGTGATGGTGGGGGGGGGACGATTAAAATGCGCTCATGTTGTGACAACTTTCCACCAACTTGACTAGTAGTAATAAGTCGTAGCTACATTCCTTGTTTGAAGTGATGCATTGTTCAATATTTATAGACCCTGAAGAGCCTCTTTGACACTTTGGACGACTGAAGAAACAACATAAAAGAATGCCTCAAATCTGACATCCCAACATTCCTGTTTTCTTATGTCTCATTTATTGTTCGATCTCACACTTTTAGTAATGGAACTTTAACCGGTCAATTGAAAGCTCAATATATTTAATTGTAATTTTAGTTCACTAGATTTACATTCTGGATTAAGATTTGGTTTGGCGTAACTGCCAAGACGTTGATTTATAAGTTCTCCTTAACCTAGCCCTTGTTGGCACTCATGTCTTTCAACGTGTCATCAATGCTTTCCAAATTCAGGTGGCAGTGTTCACATGAGTTATCCAGTCATTTCTGGAACCATCGTGTTAATCCAGAAGTGTGATCCACAGTGCGTGCTAATATGCATACATGGAAATGAACAGTCAAAGCGCTGAGGTTAAAAAACTGTTCGAACATTTTTGAGTGGTTAGTTAGGGGTGCTTAGTGGTTTTACGTCCTCTCCTAATATCCCAATGACTTTCGGCCAAACAACTTCAAAATTTACCAAGTCACGCTTGTTGGAAGAGATACAATTAAGTTAATTAATTTATTAAACTGGAAGATTCTGCATGCGCTCACACGCTGCACGCACACAAAACACGTACCCTTTTTCGGATAGTGTGTGAGATATTGTCTTCTCTTCTGCCTTAGAGGGGGCGATCAAAGCTTGACGCTGCCACCAGCACCAGCACCACCACCACCGCCACCACCACCCGCAGCATCTCCCCAGCCCCGCTGGCGCTGTTTCGCTGAAGGGAAGAGCAAATTATCATAACGTGAATGCGTTAATTATGAAGCGTGCGCTAATTGTTTGCACGTTCGAGCGAAATACATAAATTAGAACTGTCTTCGCCCCTTTCCACAAAACGGGAGCTGCACCCAGGGACTCTTGGAGTTTGCGTGTATCACTTAATTACAAACTCTTACCATTCCTTGCCAGGCGTCCTGTGTACTGTCAGAATTGAGTCGAAATGGTTGTGGTGGGGAAGACTTTGAGACATGGGAGCAGCGAAACAAAAGACCTAATTCACAACTTGTCCAAACTGGAGGGTGTGTGCTAGTGTGGAAAAGTAGAATTGGTCTTATTCTTCCTACTTGGAATCAGAATTGGCATAGTAATTGCGAAATTAAATATTTTAACAATCATCTTTTACAGACGTCTGAAATGCCCGCCCACTCCCCAAGCGGCCAAACGGGCTTTTTGAGAAAAGCACAAGGCGAAACTAGGTGAAGTTACTGCCACCTGCATCAGCTTTAAAATGAACACAAATTTTGCAATGTAACAGAGGTTTGGTAAACCAGGCATATCACAGAGCCTGTGCTACTGTCTCACAACCAGAAGGCCCAATGTACTGTTGCGGGACATCTGGACAGAATTAAAAGGGACATCCACACACATGGCTGGTTGCCGGAAGCTGCGTGTGGTCTGCGGTAAGGGTGGTGGATAATTACCCCATCATCTCCCCCCGTGCATACACAACAGGTGAGCCGATAAGGCGAGCCACCACCACCACCACATCATCCTGCCTTCGCCACACCGCAACCACTCACCCCCCCCCACCCCCTTCCTCCTCCGCCCCCTCCTCCGCCACCCGATGCGGCCCAGACCACCGGCGACGCCACCCGGCCGCCCTCGTGTCACCTCGTCAGACGGGGCCTCGTGGGCTTGTGTCGGCGGGGCTCGTGATCTAATGCATGGCCGGCTTTATTGTGCGTCGAGGTTGGTTCGCCAACTAGGTCCCCACGATGTCTGGCCCCAGTTGGACTTCGAGAGTATGGTAGGGACTCTCAAGTAATCATTTAACTGGAGTGCACCTTGCAAACCTGTGTAATTATGATTTCGTAACTAAGGTTTCATTTTCGTGAACAAAGCGCCCCATGGTTACAACGAGTTGTTACAAATTCCTTAAAAGTAGCGAATCAACTGTATCTTAAAGCACCTTTACTGGCGTCAGCGAATGTCATTACAATCAGTTTCAGTTTTAAAGCTGGAGAATCTTATTAACTATAAAAGCAATTCAATAGACTACCGATGAGAAAATAAAGCCTGACAGTTAAAAGCATACTTTTCACATGTTTCAATTTATTTGTGACACGAGAATTGTACCCTAATTCTTTCAACAAACACAGAATAAAACTAAAGCCTATCATTCTTATGCCCCCAGATGCATCTTTTTGTTTAACCTGCATTTAACGCGATAAAAAGGCTACAAAGCTCTTAACAAGATACAATATGGAGTGCATCATTTAGTCAATCTATTAAATCACCATAGTCAGATTCATTTTTATTTGAAATATTTACGCGAAGCATATCAAGATCAAGCTTTAATAATAAAATCAAGTGATGTTATGTAATTCATTCAGAACAAATTGAAGTATGTATTCATAAATAATGGAGTGGGAAAGGTTAGTTGTCAATACGATCATGTGGTCGCTATCAGACATAGACATCCATTAATGAATTAAATGAACGGGTATAAATGTTTTTATGTAGAGTCCCTGTTGTTGTTAAATATATAGTCCACTGAAAATCACTCTTACAGCCGACGTTTCACGAATGTTGATCTGAAGAACCTTAAGCATGAGCTATTGCTCGAAGACGCACATTTCTTGCAAGTCACTGTGTTTAATTTTCAAAGAGTCCATGAACAGGGCTTTTACACCGAAGAAATAAGACCACATGACATCCACTTTCGCCTCCTTCCTGCACACCAAATCCCCTATTTCGTAAGTAGAATAAATTGAGACTACAAAACATGCTTTCTTGTTGTACGACAATCTCTTCTTATTGAACTCCTTGGCTGCATGACACAAAGGGCAACGCAGTTGAGCGATGGGAACTTGATAAGCCACGGGGCCAGCACTCGTCGTGTCAGAGACCTCGTGTCAGATTCTGCTGAACAAATTAATGGCCAAATTATTAAATTGCATAAGTGGGTGTTTCTAAACTACATTTTCTCCTAACGATACTTCATGTTACAGAATTCAACACCTCTAGGTCGCAAAACCCTAAGAAGGTAGATTTCATAGAATGAACGAGGAAAGCTGCCCTTTTTTGCAGTAAGCTTCATGTCCCATGTGAATGGCAATCCGATCTGTAGATGGAGATTTTTGACATGCCCTGCTGTTGTTGCATGCATTGCACAAGTAAAGCTGACGGCTCACATTTTTGAAGCTAATGCATACAACGTAAAGAGTGTCTTTGAGAGATTCCTGCCATGGGCGACCAAGGCTAATTGGAAATTGCGTTCAAGGGATACTGGAGCGTTCCCACGGTCCCTTTGTGATGGCGTAATTGGGGAGAATTCAACGATAAAGCCTGGGATTTTGTTCACTATGCTTCACGATGTGTTGCTAAGGCCATTTTATGAATACGATATGACCACTGTCTACCAGGTGATTTTCCGCGCAATGAAAATTTTCACGTCCTCATTTAACGCCCGACATCCCCGCCCTCCCCCAATCAAGCATCAGTCATTTTAAAGCGATTTCCGAAATACACCGGCCAGTCAGTCAGTGCGCTGCTGCTGCTACCATGCGATTTACGCTCTCCACGAGTGAGCGTTGCCGGTGCAACCACCGATTTCGCACTGTTGCTATGACTTGCAATTAAATACTCATCGCCTCCCACCAGGTAAAATGTGGCTTGTTCGGCTACTGTGGTGCAGGCGACCTCCCACTTGTTGAGGTTAACCCCCTTCTTCTAATGACCCATGTCCGATGGTTCAAGCACCTTTTCGCAGAGGCAGGGAGAAATTTCACACCCGAAAGATCATTAAATGTTTGTTTGTGCTTAATTACTCAAAGTAGGAAAGTAAGTTTTAATACTGAAATTGGCCAGACAGTTGTGTCAAAGCCATTTGGGCATAACCACAACTGTATATAATTCCCAAAATGACTTGTCAATTACTTTACAATTAATAATAATGCGTTGGGGGTCAAATTGTTAAACTGCATGATCAACGTCGTAAGACATCCGTTGCTTTCCATTCATCCAACGAATGATCAGCCTTTTTAGGGGAGCGATGAAGTTATGTATGCTTCACCGATGAGCTGTTGCAACCACACGCTGGGAAATTCGAGATGACAAAGTTAAGTGACTCTGCTTTCATCCACTTTTCTTTTTTGAACCACTTGTGTTTGTCTTCTGGATCTTGAACAATTGAACACCGCCATATCTGCGTAGCTTTATGGTAGCAAAGTAGTATTATTGAAGTTAGTTAGGACGCTGTTATAGCTGAACAGAGAGTACCCAAGACAGATGCGCCCTTAGCAGCTGATGGCTAAGTGGCCAAACCCAACTGCGTAGAAATCTGCACAATTGTGGGCGAAAGATCGGCGCTGTTGTAGCCCCGCCTCAAGCGCAAACAACCCACCGATCCTTGTGGACCTAACTACCTACCTGCCTATATGCCTCCCTTAATAGTCACAAGTTTAGCTGAAGTGGGTTCGACGCATATTCAAGTGGCTAACACACACAATCTCGGTATAATTAAGATGTCAAAGAACACTGGCAGTAACGCTGCCTTTTAAGTCAAAAAGCTGTTTAAAATTCCAACATAACGCTGTAAAATTACTTCAACACAAGTAACCACTTGATGACAACGGTAGTTGGTAACAAGTACTAATTTTAATTATTTTAATGCATCCAGATTGAAAAATAAGGAGTGAGCTCAACGAGGACTTTAAAAAGCCGTATTTTATTATTATTTAATTTGCGGTTGAAATATTTTTTGTGGATTCTAACAATTAAGTAATGAGCAAAAGGTATTTGCACATCTTTAGTGGCATGAATGAGCCTTTTCTGGGGAGATTAAAGCCTCAACGCTCGTATGTGTTATCTTCTTACAAGAAACAATTCAAACACATTCTAGTACAGATCTAAATTTGCCCTTTGGGTATCATTTACAGAACAAACAAGGCGTATACTTTGCCGACCTACAGTGTGTACTGATTAACTAAGGCGTTAAACGGACAACCCGCACACTAGGCCACCAATTGTGTACCCACGTAAAAGCAAATGGACGGCAAGAAGGAACTTGCTAGATATGTTTGTGATCGCACGAGACTATTATGATTGAAATTTAAATGTACCACCCGTAACGAAAATGGCAAACTTTCTTTCTTGTGAGAGGTGCAACAATTTAAGTGCGCACGCCTTTGCACCCCCAGGACCATGAAGGGACTTAGTGGACGAGCCCTTTGCCTCCACAGAATGGAGCGGGATAACACTTCGTTATGCCCTGATGTACACACCGACCAATTTGAGCTTCAGTGTTGTTTCTCATTGCGATGCACACCGTTTGAACCATTATTTAGAATATATTTATTATTACAGTAAGTTCGATTGCAATCGTTTTCCAAAGAAGCGCCTCAATCGATTATTTACGTAACCGAAAATGGGAAAAATAATAGGCTAAGGACCCAAATAAGTTGGATAAATATACTAAGGGATGATGTAATCTATCTGTAAAATCTCAGTATTGTGGTCGGTGTATTATTTTTTTACCTATGTTACATCTTCAAGCCCCTGATTTTCAGTCTGTAGAAATGACCAAAAAATACTTGGTACAAAATTAGCAGTTTGTTTAAATTAACTATCTCAAACGCAATAATTGTCATTGCTTTTATTGCTATCAATCACTTAACTAGTTCTCAAATTAGGAGGCAGATTCCACGACGGGGAATTTTGTGTGAATCAAGTTCCAAAGAAGAACCATCATTGTTTAGAATTTATTTTTTTTTGTATTAAGGTTGCAGCTTACTTCAGTTTGGAATGTATTAAGGGTTAGGAAGAGGATTGATTATACAAATAAAGTTAATTTATGATACGCAATATCTGTTTTGAAGTCTTACTTGAATCCTTAAATTGGCGCTACGTTATAAATACCGCTTTTAAATCCTATATGTGAGCAATTTTTTAAACGCCACAAAGTCTTTTAAATTCTTTTCCCGTAAATGAAAGACTACGGCTTTCAGATTCCCTACCCACAGAGTCTGTATGAACATAATTACTAAGAGTTGGGAACGCACAAACCACCGTAGATCAGCCCTTCTTTTCAATCTCGATCGAGGCGAACAAACGGAGCTTTGAAGTGCCAAGTTGTTGGGATTGGCTTTAGCCGGCCAAAAACAATTTCGGAATGCGAAACATGGTGCGTTAACTTTGATCGCACAGAGAGGCATAAATAAAAGAACCTGGGGTGGTGGCACACTCACCAATATCGGCGGCATTCAAACTTTAAGTAAGTTGCAATTAAACCCTCGAGAAATGAGGTGCACAGCAGAACGTCGGTGGAGTTGGTGAAAATCTCTTCCTAGCTGGGGATAAGGCGTTTTACACTCATATGTTGAGGCCAATTTTGTAGTACGAAATCTCCTGTAAAATCCGAGAAAAAAAACACCAAATCGTTTACTTTATGAACAACATTAACCTTGTCCTTGGGAAACGGTCTTAGGGCCAAAAACCGAGTATGATAATTGTCCTTGCTACTGATGTGACTTTAGTAAGCTTGCTTGACTAAAGTGTAGCTAAACAGCAGCTTACAGTTTTGAATTGCATTATTGAAGGCATTAATGTGGAGATGTTTAGTCTGAGGTGTAGTGTCCAGTGTTGCGGTCCACAGGTGTGACAGTGCCTGTTTGCCCGAAACTGACTCCTCATCTGCAAGAACACCACATTTTCCTTGCCTCAAATTTACTGTCAGGCGAAATTATACACAAAGCACCATTACCGCTTCGGTCCCGGGTAAATCAATAAAGCCACAACTCCCAGTGCGTTCTTCCAACAATTAACTTCATTGATGCCGGCAGTAAACTGGGTCAACAATCGCATCACCCGTCGACCTTGTAAAAATCGTAGAATTGCTTTAGCTGAGGAATTGCACTGGACGAATTAAAAGGCCCCTCTTAGTTTTTTTTTACTTTTCTCACATAACACCACATAATTCCTGCACCATTCCAGCCCACAACGCTTTCAATGTGATAGGTCCTATAACTACTGAATCTTACCGAATCCATGAGCCCCTGTGTGTTTTTTGTTTGGTTGGTTTCCTCTTATTGTAACATGAGTAGTAATATGTCGTCGTAGATGTGGATGGCAGTCAGGAAAGGATTTTCAACTTGTCAGTCGGCAAAATGTGGCCTCTTTCCACTAGATGGGAGAAAACCAAGCACCGTAGATCATTCAATATAACCACCTGCGGGTCTTGAATACTTGAAAGCTGTGACAACAACAACGACAACAGCAGCCACTTTCCGACACGCAGAAAAGCAACGAAGCTTGCTTGAATCACTGTAATTATTCCCATTCTCTTATGGTTCACAGGACGCTAAGAGCTGCTGTGCTGTGGCCCTTCAACTTCTACCGCGAATTACCACTCAGTTGGTCATGAGAGAGATGGCGTTGTTTACGTTCAAATGATACCATTTTACAGAGCTTTGCTTTGCACTGCAATTTACCATTAACACTAAGGGTGCTCGTTCTACCAAAAGAGTGACTGATTTCATGGGAAGTGTGAGAGAAGCTGAGCGATTGTGAGCAAGCTTAAGCACCAATCCAGTCTATGCTACAAATACTTCCCTATTCCACTTCTTAATAGCCATTGGGAAGCCCACGACGTCAACGCAACACGCAACCATGTCAAGAACGGGTGAATCAATGAGGATGGCTTGGCGTGGTAGACAGCCTAGTGCGCATACCAACATTCATCCACGTAATTAATCTGTTTTAAACCACCTCTACGTCAGTTTACCATAGTAATGAAATAAACACGAGTACTATCCCCACGATCCACAAAGTTCTTTTATTTTATTGGTAGTAAATTCTGGTTTCCAGGATATTTCTATATCTGTTTACAATGAAGGTGCAGGGCCGTTAAGAGATTCATGCGATGCTTGAAAGTTAAGCGACATGTATCGAAAAGGAAGAAATTTTATTTCACGAGTACCAACAAACTTACTGTGCTCAATGCAAAAATAGCTGCAGCTGATTCGTCTTAGTCATTGGCTCTATAAAAGGTACGTCACGAGTTACGGTAGGCACGAGGTGGGCGTTCCCACAGCAGAAGGCACATTGACCTCTGTTGGCGGTTGGAAGTGAACCCACCTCGCTCATGGTCCCCATTAAGTGTTTGCAGCAGTCGTTTGTTAACCCTATTATGCTCACACACAATTTGGTTCTCGTCACATGCACACTGACGCACAGCCCACTACGCATTAAAAGAGGCGGCGGCACTCAGGCGACACCGGTAGCTGTTATTACTCCCTGTTTACAAGTAAATATGCTGTACAATTTGTGTCTCTGCCATAGACTAATTTCACGTCAAATATGCAAGACTTTACAGTCCACATCACACGTAAACTTTATGAAGTTTAAAGTGAGATGATGTGCCAACACATTGGCAGGTGCTGACACTTTATTTAATCCGACCGGGAGACCTCAAAAGTGTCCAGTGGTCAGCCAAGTTTGTCAAGACTCTCACTTAGTCTTTGTGCTCCGAAAATATGGGGCTGGATGTACTAAAAGTGGCTGTGGCCAGAGTGCGTACTGACGAGTCACTCGGGCAACTCTTTTCAAATGTCGGCTTCGGTTCACCATTTGCCCTACGTGTTGTGCGGACGTGGCTGTGAGCGGAAGACATACGCCCTGTTGGCTGCGTGAACCTGACATTTTTGGATGGATCAAAGAATACTACCCCCCTTAAATACCTTCAAACCCTATTACGTCGGATCAGATGAGCATTGCGCCGATCGATTATAGAAAGGCTTGTATACAAGAGCCTACTTTGTGTGATGTCTACCATACACGAATATTCAGAAAAGCAGTAAGCTAGAACGCCTTAAGAAGTTTAGCATTTTTCATCTATCGAGTCGGCGATACTCCACACTGTCCCAATCCGTGGACTCATTGATAAGCGTACGCTTCGCGCACTTCCAATCTGATACTGCTGGAGATGTTTTACTACTGACATTTCTTTCGCAACAAGCTTGCCAGTTTGCTTCAAGTGGGGTGTAACCAGAACGATTCTGAAACGCTCCGACGTTCGGATTTTCTGACTTCAATTTCTCATGCATATCTATGCTTGTTCTATTGACTCTAGATATTTGCCGACCACAAGGTGACGCACACATACCTCTTTTGATTGATACCCGAATAAATGAGTCCTACCGACTCTGGCCATTCACCCTCTTTGTCATTGTCTCTCTACTCGGAAAGTGAGGCCTACAGTAGTCAAGGCTATTAGCATTCATTCTCAGGTCGAGCGCACGTGCTATGGTTGTCTTTCGAGCGCGATTGGTACTTGTTCAAATGTTGACACCATTGAACACATAAATGAACGTGCATCTGAGCAAAAACCTGACATGATGATATGCCATTATCAGCAGTCCCCAACCGGTCTTGCCTTCTCCGACATGGTTATGAGGTAGACATCACAACGTTTGTCAAGTACACAAGTATTTGACATCTAAAGATCTGTAATTTGGGAAGGGTCCGTGCCTTCACAGCTTTTTACAACACCCTGCCGTTACTATCGGCGCGTGTTCCCCTTTCAAATAGCAGCTCTAGTTGAACGCGAATATCGTCCAGGGCATCTAGTTTGCAGCTCCTTCCCACGTGAACAATTAGGATGATTCCATGGGCAAGCCAGTGCAAATCAAAGACAAGACTTAATATGGGAGACACAAGATTTAAAGATTAGAAGTTACGATTTGTTGAACAAGAGGGGACTCGGGTCTGGGGAAGCGACGCGGAGGCGAAACCTAGAAGGGGCTCGGAGAACTAAAAGGCTGGTTGGGGAGAGGAGGAGGCGGCTGTCGAAAGTAGGTAGTGCGGAATGAGGTACAAATTTACAAAATATTGCATCGTTTCCTTTTGCGACCTTGTTTCGTGGGTTGTCCAGGCTGGTGCTGCTGTCGCTGGGCCAGTTTACGCTGGTACACTTCCCGGGCGAGGGTGAGGAAGGCCTAAACGAGCGAACAAACAAACAAACGTTGGTTGTCTTTGGGTCATACAAGCGACGGCACTCACACACACACACACGCTTGTATTCTCAGGTCAAGTTACTGACACTTAGTCCCAAGTAGGTGCACTTCTTCAAATCCGTGACCACAGACAAAACTAAAGGTTTAATGGCGACGTGAGAAAAAACGAGTTTGGTAGTGCAGCAAATGCCATTGTTTGAATGAATGTGAACATTACGCTGACCCTGAACGACCGTTTGAAAAGAAATGCAGAGAGTGCAACTAACGAGTATTTGGATAATGCTAACTTTAACAAATCTGCTGGCGAAGAACAAAAAAGAGAGGTTTAAACTAAATTCTGCGCTAAGGGTGAAAATTCCACTGCATTTTAGGATGAGTAGAACGAGTGCAAGGCAAGCAAAAATATGACTGAGGATTTGCAATAGTCCCCATCTTCTGCAAAAGACCCACAGAAATTTTCATTCCAACTCATCTCAAACTGGCTTGGAAGTTTTGCAAGACGAACATTTACTGGTGTCAGATTAGTCAGGTCCGACCATCAGCTCAATAAACGGATATACACACAGAACAACTTTGAAAATTACACTCGATGTGCATAATTACCAACTGTGTCATTTTTTAGGAGGGCCCGTGGGATCACGGTTTTCTAATTGCCCAATACGCTCAACGTGACACATTATCAAAGGAGGAAGATGACTGTTGCAACACAGAATATTCAAGCGTTCCAGCAATGCCAATCATATGATGGGTATTAGCTTCGTTTTAAGGATGTTTCTGAACGAGCAGTGTCACACGAAATAAAGTGGCTTTAAAGAATGAGTGACAGTTTGGATATAAAAGTGGTCTTCCCAACTATTGGAGGCTAAAGAAACTATTTAAAACTTGTTATGGGATGCCAGGATCGCTAACAGTGTGAATTAAATATCACAGTTCCTAACTCATTCTCCACTCACAGTGCCTAATCGGTGGCATTTGTTATCGGCGTTTAAGTTATTCACGAAGCAGGCCTATCCTTTTACAGAACGGCTAACGGCAGACAACTACAGTGCAATAGCATAAACACAAAGACCTACATTTTTGACATTTTTGTTGGTTTTGGCAGAGGTTTCGAGGTAGGGAACGTTGCACTTGCGACAAAACTCTTCTGCTTCCTCTGGTGAAACCTTTCTGCTCTCCACAAGGTCCACTTTGTTACCACAAATCAGCATCGGCACGTTGTCCGTGTGTTTCACACGAAGAATATGCTCCCTAAATAGATTGGGTTTCAAAATTTAGAAACACGCCAACAGATAGTTGGATGTTAACTTATATTTCTTGAAAAATAATAAACAAAGTAGACTTGTGTGGTTCTGCAGGTACACATCATGCCATTTCACAAAATGTTTAACTATGCAACAGCGTCAAGCAACCGTCAGAGTTGGAAATGCGCTAGAAATGATACGAGAAATTTCATTTATTGTCTCTCGGAAAATCAAATCTTAATATGACAACCAGTGATGTTTTAAAGAATTCAGGTACTAAAATAACGATCTAGAACTAGTTCGTGTCTTTGATATGGCGTCCAAATAGGCAGTAATTTACATAACATTCATTTATAATTTAAAACGTAAGTGATGTAACTGTATTAGATGCCAGCGGAGAACTTTCCACTACAGAGCCGACACGATACCAGCGTTCAAACTAATACAAGAGGCATCTCCGTCTGCCTTTTTACATATGGGACACAAGAAGCCCTGATGTGACGTGCTAGACGGTGTCGAGTCCAATTACCCCTGCGCGTTAGAGATGGTGTAACTCTGATCAAGTGCCAACGGGACTGGACCATTGATTTTAGGCAGACAGCGGTGTGCAAAACGCGTTAGCCTACACCGACGCATTCGAGTTTTGTGCACACTGGAATGGCTCTGGACTCGTGCACGTTGCATAGCCACTGCCTGCAACGCATTTGTGGCATTCGATAAAATGCCGACTATTGGCCGCATTTGCCAAAAGCTGACGTGTTTCATTCTTCCAAAGGGGAACAAATTCAAAGTAGCCTTTAAAAGGTTACAAAAGAGGAGATACCACAAAATGTTTGGCGTCATAAGCCAACATTCGGTTAAGCGAACCAGAACTACAACTCATAACCAACTTAGAACACTAAATGCAAGCGTACTGGCCTAAATGGCATTTCTACCTATCATTATGCTGAGAAGCCAAAATGGAGCTTTACGAATTGTCCAATAGAACGCCAACCATTGCCAAGCAAAATAGATTAGACGCCTTACACACACCCAGTATACGCATATCAAGCAAACATAACTACAGACTCGAGTTAAATCCATTTACGTTAGCTTTTACTAAAATCAGCGTCGTCGAGGTTGCACCATGTTAGGATTTTAAAAGGTGGCTAGGTTGCGCAGCATAATTATTCAAGCCTGTTGCCCAAGCCCCTAATGAGCACCAAAGCCAAATTGATGAGTTTGAGAGTAGCTTGCAACAGAAACCAAAACGTTTTTCAATTTCAATGATTTTATGGAATAGTAGTAACAATTCCAGCCACAAGCAACTGCTTTACTACATCAGCAGTTTATCCAGTGAATGGGCTGGCCAAAAGGAACAAAGTCAATGCCGGTTCATGTCGTTGAAGGCACACTTTCAGCACAAGGATTCGATAGGGCGATAACCCAAACCAATAACAATTTTGACTTCCTCGTGAACAAGTAGGGTCTTGTTGTTGACAGAAGAGTTAATGGATTTAGGGCCCACGACAACAATTCAGGAGTTAAAAGAACCAGATGGAAACAAAGCCCCGCTCAAAATTGCCAGCGAATGAATAAAAATGTTGGTTACCAAGATTGGCGAAGTGAATGAGAAAACAGTGTTTGAAATGCTTACGTGCGCAACAAGGATTTCCTGTTAAGGCTTTTTTAGTTCACTGATTCGGGTAAACAGGAAATAATCACGTCTGATTACAACACGACCTCGAAGTAGCAAGAGGCAAAGATTCATATTACCCAAATTTCCCTTAATGGTCTAGACTTGAACAGAACTCGAAGCAGAATAACATTAGGATATCATTGTTTATATAAATGAATTATTTATTACCTAATAAATAAATTATCCGCGTCCGACAAGTTCACAGTTAGAGATCCTATGTGATCCCGCATTACCCAAAGAGTCCTGTAAAACCTTTCTTTGGCAATAACAGACTAATGAAATACAAGCGTTATCTGCAACAAATTAGTCTCATTGAAATCTCGGTTCCGCTACCTCCCTAGTCTATAATAATTAGGCGGATCAAGAGATTTTGGTGTTATCAGTTTGAGCACTGCATACACCACTTTCTTATTCAGGTCAAGTTTTTGAATAGCACGTTGGTAGGTTGGATGCCGCAATAATATCGTTTCGTTCATGTATAACAACAATATTATTGCGGTATCCAACATGCTATTCAAGAGCGTGGTAGTAGTTAACGTTCACTATGTTTAAAACCGCCCTAGAATCGCAAGCCCCAGGATAGTTTCTTCAAATCCTATGGAGAAGCCGTATTTAATTATAGTTATATTTTTTGGAATTTTAAAGAATATCCTAAAACTAATCACACTATATTTTTTTAAGATTTCAGTTTTCTTTCGATGAATCGGTTCCAAAAATTTAAATTTACTTTTGCAAAATGTAGCCCAGGAGAGGTGATACAAAAGATAAAGTCATTAAATAATGTTCGTAAGAGCAGGAAGTTGTTATTATGAATTACGCATTTTCCTCAAGATTTTCACCCTCCAAAACATCCCAATTTCGCATCGAACAATAGTGACCTACATTTACTATATATAATATTTTAAAACAGACATTTCCTAGACAGGATAGGTTGTGGCAATATAACCATGGTAACCACCAATGCTTCATACGGCAGTAATTGCAAACCTACGCCCTCAGCACACTAATGAACAGCGAAGGCACCACATGACACGGCGAACTCACACGATAAAAGAAACAAATGCAAACGAAAAGGCTGATTACTTGTTCATATCGGTGGATAGGTGTGAAGAAGAGCAAGATCAAATAACACTCACACGAATTCCCCCAAAGAGGTGAACGATTGCCTATCGGTAACATCGAAGAGGAGAAGAAATCCCTCGCTGTTTCGATAGAACGTGTCTCGAATGCCTGCATAATCCTCTTGTCCTAAAAAGCAAAACTAGTGTAACAGTAACCATACGCACTCCTTGAGCGGATAGTTATGGATTACTCTAAAAGAACCACAACTCGTGCAAAGTGTCAAACTTATAAGCCAATCAAATACTTCGAGTGAGATCACAGCATTAGTTACTTCATCTACAAATTTTGGCTTGCAGCACTTGAAGCACTTATTTTAGCACGTTTTGGCTAAAATATGGCTCAGAACATTTAGCTAGCAGTCAAATTTCGTGAAAAATCTAATGGAGGCAATAGGGGTAAGATTATGATTCTAGTTTATAGCTTTCGAGAAAAATAAACTGAGAAATAGCTTCCTCGTGACTGATTTGGGCTGATTGCCAGCTACAATGAGAAAACGATAAATAAGGGAAAGTTAACTTAAGGTTGAAAAGGATTTACCGGCGGTATCGAGGATGTGTAATTGAATATCCTCGGATCCAAATGATATCTTTTTGCAATAAGAATCCGCTCGCGTGGGTTCGTAGTCCTCGACGAATTCCTCGTACATAAAGTAAAGTGTGAGAGCGCTTTTGCCGACACCACCAACTCCAGCCACGATTAGTCTGATACAATTTTGTTGCTGTTGTTGTTGTGACATTTGCAGAAAACTGTTCGAAGCGCATGAAAACGAAATATTAGGCATTTACGGAATATTTAAACATTTGCAACTCATTAGTGGTCGCATTTGCATACCACAACAAAGGATGCCAGTGGTAAATACAGAAACTGTGAAATATAAAAAATACACAATAATTATTGCTTAAACTTGACCATAGACCCGACTAAACTTCAAAAGACATGAAATTTTCAACTGATCAACAATTGTTTGACATAAAGGTACATTTATTCAGTCTCTACACATGCTTAAACTTAATACCACATATATGAAATGAAAAAAACCTTAGCATTTCTTAATTGAACAGGTTACATCCTAGCAAAACTACACATTTAATTAGCTGCTCTGAATTCCGGGCCCGATTTGGTAGAATTAAAGCTGTTCGCATTTTACAACAGCACGAGTGACTAGTGCCACATTGCGTCTATGCAAAAGATATTAGATAAAGCAAATCATCATTTATACCTTAAAACGACTGCTTAGAGCATAAATGCATAACTGCACTAGATACATGTGTCAAAGGTGTTGATAAAAGCGTTTGCAGCGACAGAGGCTGGATGAAATCAGCAACCATAGCTAGAGTGCACGCCTATGACAAGAAAAAGAAGGCAGAGAACCTACCTTTGTTATTGCTTTTAGGTCAATGAATAATTGTGAGCAAAACCAGACCAATTTAAAGCACTTTGAATAACATGATTAATATCAAGTGTGCAGATTTCGATCACGCCAATAAAGTGCATAGAAATAAAGCACTTAAAACGAACACAAAATTTAAATGCTAATGCACTTAATTTTACAAAAATACTGATCTGAGGAGATTAACGCATTAGAGGGGCAAATCGAATGCAAAAATATCCAACATACATTTAATTCACTTCCGCGCAAAATATTGTTATACAAACCGTATACGAGAAACATAATCACTGTTTTTCCCGTCAAAGCAAGAAGGGTAAAACAAGCAGAGGGTGCACTGTATTCGGTTACATATTTAAAATCATCAGCATCTTCTAAAGACGACCACCCACAACATAATTTTTATTTGAATTACACATGAAAAAATGGTTCTGTGAATAAAAGTTAGCACAATAATTATTTTCACAAAATATAACAATCTATCCCACTGTTGGTGGTCGAATACAGCATCAAAACAAGATAAATGAAATCAAGAAATTATTCTAACTCAATTTAACCAAACTATGACCACAAAAATGTAAAAACCAGATGACCAACCGCTCGCCTACGAATATATGTTACTACTTCCACGACTCCCTTGTTTGTGAAACCAAAGAATCTTGAAAAGTGCGCCAGTGACATTCAGCTACGATACTATTAGTACCCTTTATGGATCACCACTCAGAAAGCTTAATTCGAAAACATTTTTAACTAATGATTAGACATTGATTACATATTTTATCAGTAGATTGAAACGCATTGACAATTATACACCTAAACACTTTTGGAAGATTAGAGGATCTTCGTATTGTGCTCAAATTGTAGTAACGTAAGCTAATTGGAACAAATCTTGCGAGGGACGAGAGTGTGCGCAGCGCTTAAGGTAAAAATGGCATTCGTAGGAAATTAAGAGGGGATTGACACAGATTTGATTGCGAGAGCTAAGTAGATTTCCATATATAAAGAGACAGTTAATGGGGTTGACATCAAGTAACGGTAGAATAATACTGATCCTAATAAGAATCTTTTACCAATACAGTATGGTTTATCTTTCTCCCCTGTATTATTACTGCCTTATAGCACGCTAGGCCATATTGATGATGCAACCTCATCTTTGGCATAGACCTAGCCATTTGAGCTCGGCTCGTGTGAGAACTATGAAAAGTGGAGCAGCCCTACAGTGGCGTCCACATGTGAACCGAATTAATTACCAATCTAAGAACGTTTATCTGGTGTGAAAAGGCAGCAGATACGTTTGAACATTTGTGTTTGGCATTGGAATACTTTGAATTTCTTGGGAAGGGCATTCGCTCATACCTTCAGTGGATATATCTGGATTGTGCAGCCAGTATCCTTGACAGTCGTGAGATTTGATGAGATATTCTTAGATCATGCCAAATCACTGGGTCTGAGAGACCCAAGGCGTCTAACTTACTCAGTAGTAACGTTGATTACACAATTTTTAGAATTTAATTTAATTGTGGTGGAAGAGTAGTTCAAAAAATGCAAATTGAAATTCACTATTAAGCCCACAGTGATTAAATGAGCGTCCTTTCACACAATTAGTTGTCTAAATACAGACTTTACCATATTCAACGAATTTCATGATAAAATTTAAAATTTCGGGTTAATTAAAAGCCGTTTAGAATATCGAATTTGGTCATATTGACAGTGACATTATTTTCTAAAATGAATTGCAGTAGTAACACTAGTCACATTGCATTAGTCAACTTATCGGTGAACAAATGATTTCACCTGACTTAGCAAGGCTAACAAATAGAATTAGAACAGGTGTTTATAATTCGATAAACTTACATGTGTGATGGGACTCATTGAAATTTTGTACGAGCAAAGGGTCAATGTGCTAAGTTTGTCCGTGGAAAGTAAGTGAATGCAGTTTGTATCAATTGTCCACTTCAGCACCCAATCCCCAGTAATTGCCCCTAAACAGGTTTTGATTTCACGTATGCGACGTGATTAATACTGACAGATTCTTATGATCTTGAACCATGCTGGTGCCGCTGAGTTTAATCTGATCCGATTTTGCTACCCTACTACTCGTGATGAAGAAGATGACCGGAGATGACGCGGACACATTTGTTTACATCAGAGCTGAGCCAAATTGGTGTCGTTGCATCGTAGGAGGCGTTCGTGTGTGTGCATTTATAGCCCAGGTTTGTGTGACAGTGTGTCATAAATTAGCTAACATCGATTCCTAGATGTGGGGATGGTCTAGGATATTCGTTCTTCCTAACGAGAGAGAGTTGGGGATCGGCGAGGCTGACGAAATACTGTGAAAGGAAAGACCACGTGTTGAAGGCTGGATTGACCAGATTAACTAGCGTGAATCAGCGCGATTCACGAAAAAACCTTGGTCAGGATGACTGCACACTCGAAGAATATAATCACTTGCCGCTAAGCATGATTAATTACCAGAAACTCTGGTAAACTGTTACGTTTGCTCGTATCAATAGAGAATACTACTCAAATAACGATACCAGATCCCTCGCTGAAACCTAGAACCGACCTTCCCAGGCTAATACCAGAACAAGACGAGAGCTCGAGTAGAGAGCCTTATTCACGCCAGCCACGTGCAGAGGAGAAGTGGAATCGAAAGTAATTTGAAAACTACTTCGAGTCAAGGTTGACCATGACTTGATAAAAGCGTTTACAAAACAAATATTAATAAATTAATGTAAATAAAATCAGAATCCAATCTTGGGGAATCGTGGATCCCCAACATAAACAGATATTAAATTTTTTGAGGAGTAACTGCACAGTAAAAGATTTGGTCTTTTTGGATGCATCCACTTACAATTGATTTAAATTTTATGAAAACATTTTTCACGAGTAAAATTTTACCATAGAACGGCAGACACGAAGATTCTGTGCTTTTAACATTTCTCTGGCAATGCCTTTTTCATTTGATTTAATTATGTATATTTTAGGCCAGTGTGTAATAATTAGTTGGGAGTTTGCACAATGACCGAATACTTCACGATTTTAAACATTCAATATTTTCATAAAGTAGGTATATGGGTTCGTTTTAATGCAGCCAAAAGGAATGATACGAAATGCAAGCAATTATAAAAAATAACTACTCTTGAGAAAAGTCAAATTCAACTCTGATCTTTTAGGCTTTGTCCAAATTTCTAGTACCTGAACCGATGAGGGTGTAGTAATTAGTTTTGCTTTCCGTATGTGTGTCTGTTTTACTGAATTGAAATTTTAACCCTTGCCTTCTGCTTGTAGGTGACCAGACAATTCTCAACCACTGCTTAAGATCACAAAACAGTCATTGACAAGCCCTGTCGGTACATATGTAAATTATTAGTAGGCTCAAAAATGTACAAAACCACTCCTGTTAAGCCACGTAATACATTGAATGTCCTTAAAATCTATTTTCTTCCTTCTTAAATCGGAACATCAGCGTGTCGAAAGAAGTCTCCATGTATCAATTAACCTGATCTAAAACTCAAATCCATACCGGAGCTTCAGCATATGGTGACATCGACCTGGTCGCCCCGTAGTATCAGCTTATGATAGTGGCCTGAAAACATTTATAACCGAAATGCTCTTCGATGAAACTGAAGAATTCTCAGTTATAATGGTCACGGAATGCAAATTGCATCACGTATCAGAATCATTTAAGCAAATACCATTGATACTTCACATAGGAGACTAGAATAGAATAAAATAGAATTTCCACCATCTATCCTCATGAAGAGAAAGAAATTGGCAGAAGAGAAATACAAACTCATAATTAGCTGTTATAAAAAGAATTAATAAAAATATTTACAATTCTTTAGCAATTTTACTGTTATGGATGTATGAGACTTATCAGAGAAATTTAACATTCTTTAGTGTTTAATGGCGTTTTAACCAGCCAATGTAGAGGTCGTGAGCTTACGGGGCGATTGTGGATATTTCGGTCTAGAGCTTTCGAGGCCTATGTCTTGATGGATGAAAACGGTGATTCTCGGGTACCTCCTCCTCGAGTTCGGATTTTCGAATGCGCTCATGATGGCATTCAGGAATTGTTTAATCGCGATTCTAGTCGGGCCATGAAGCCAATGGATGAGCGTAATTTCCCGAAATCATTTTGGATCCCACCGACAAAAGAACATTCAAAACGTTCTGAGCTTCCAGTTGAGAACAACCAAGAGAGCTTTTGTATTTCGCACAGGAAGTCTAATTCATCACCTTCCTATATTGGCACTAACCCTGCTTATCTCTCTGAACCTCTCGACCACAATAGACAAAAGAGTCTGGATACAACTCAAAATATGGTTCGCAATCCTAAAAGTAGTCATATGATGTGTACTACAGGGTTTCCCTCACATGGCACTAGAGGGTAATGTGTCTTATACAGGGTTTTTAATTAACAAATAGGCCATTCCATTACCCGGATGCTCGACGACCAGATAGTCTCACATCGCCTGTTTGTGAACTACCCCCAGAATTCCAAATGGCAATCAATGAAAACAAGCAGGTCTATTTTCTAAATCATGAAACCAAACAGACCACATGGTACGATACTCCCGTTTAATGCTTATCATTAAGGTTCGACCCTCGAATTCCCCCGGAAGAACAGAAATGGGGAATGACTTTGGAAGAGTTGAATAAAATTCACATAAATTACGCGAGACGTCGTAAATTACCCACACATTCCTTGGAGGTAATTTAAAGGAGTTTTAGATTAATTTTAAAAGTAGTATTTTAGTTATCAACGCATAATCACTATGTCAAAATCTGAAATACCATTGTCAAATTGCTAAGGCTATTAGTGTCCAGTTCGAGCTGTACATTAAAAATACTGCGATTATAATAGAGATGCAAAATTATGTGTTAATTTCAACGAAGTTCGCCTTTCACAAGATGTGAAGCGTGTTTCAATTGGAGCGTCGTGTTGCCAAATTTCTGGGTGATCTTTTCTACCTTTCTCCGAGCAACTTTGAACTAATTGTAGAAAATATTATGGTTTACAGTTTCTGTTTTCCAATTTTAAACAGAAAGGCTACCCTTTGTCTATTTTGTTTTATACAGCAACGAATGTTCTTTAATATCCTTAAATGATTTACTAGTTGCGAACCACGTAGTCACTATCGCCAAACCATCATTGATGATATTAATTGATGTAGGAACAAAAACTAGGTCGTCTTCCTGTCTTTATTAGCTGAAATAACTTCTCCATCAATATTAGGATAATCTATAATTAAAATTTTGTAGACCGTGACTTGGAACACAACCAAAGCGTGTTTTTTCAACAGTGCCCTTCAAATATATGTATTTCAAAATAGGTGCATTATGCAGATATTTTGTGTCTCTGACAACTTCTGTCTTTAGGGTCATCGGCAGCTGCCGGCCTCCCCAATACCAGTATTATCGTCCGTTGAATCGGCGGGGATAAACAGTGCATGCGGAGGAGGACCATCCAGCCGTTGTCCCACGCTGCCCGGCTCCCCTAACAACGCCACATCCACTCCGGGTCAAATTATGCCCGGGGGAAACGTTCAGCCGGCGTCTGTGCCACGAATGCAACATCCGGGTACCTTCTCTATACCACACGTCGCACCTAATTCTCGCGCATTGCAGATGAACCTCCTTCCTCCCCAAGGCTCTAGGCAAATGCAGCCGCGCCAACACCAACAGCAACAACACGTTGCTCATGCAAAGTGAGTCTTGTACTCTCTTCTTGAAGCTCTCTAAAGCAGCAAAAATACTGTCGAATCAGCATCTAACAGAGTGAAGGGTATATTTCATCTTAATGATTCGTGAACTGAACAAGTCATTTTACAAACTAGCTGCCTAATATTTTTTGCCTCTTTTGCTCTCCTTTGTTTATTTCCATTAGGGAGAATAAAGAGACATATTTTGGTCAACGCTTACTATTTCGAAGCACACAGTAACGCCTTGTATCTAAATCCTGTTTATCTTGGTGATTATGACTTGTGATGAGTGTTGTAGCCGTTTTTACATGCTGATACGTTCACCATAAAGAAGAAATTTTTGTACATAAATTGGTGCGTTGTTCTTGACAATAAATAAATGGCTGAATCGAACTCAGATTTGACTTGAAATTTACGAAATTTCCTGTTCGAAGTGTACACACTGTTATGTCTTGTGTCTGCGTAGGTATTCAACACTTCTACGTGATGTGCGTTTTGTCGTTTTCTGTATTTAATTTGCATTTTTTACAGCCTCATAGTTAAAGTGTACAAACATCACAACGAGAATTTATGCAACTACAACGGGTTAAAATTGCGCAATTACAACCGCCAACTGTATAACAAGTAGAATGGCCTTGGGTTACGGAGGGTTTTTTATACGATTTTGTAGAAATACTTGTCATTATTATTCGAAAGCGTAATAAGGCAAGAACAATATTCAGACAAAATAGGCAAATCATTCCTCGCTTGACGCAGTAACCAGGTGAATCTTGGATTTTTAATTTTGGCTGAGTAATGACCGTTCATAAAGCTGCCTTCTTCCATGTAGACAGTAATATGGTCTACATAAGTCCCTCTAACTGAATGCGATTATGGTGATCATTATTATTCCTCGAGCTCTACTATTCGATATGACATTTATTTGAGATAAACTATCTGGGTTGCCGCTAGTAGTTACCTTGAATATTACTGGATTTTATCTGAATGTGGGAGGGTGCCAGAGACCCTATTAATATCCCCTTAACAATTGATGCTACCTTGTATCCATATTTGACAACTTTTGTAAAGGGACATGTGTTGGTAATAAATACCCTAGTTTTTCTCTCAGGAGACTAGAATCGAGTTAAATAGCCGAATAACCAATACTAAGCAGTGCTGTTACTGTACGCACTTAGAAAATCTGTTTCATACCGCTGGCTTGCAGCACAGCTCGTGGTTTCAGTAAACTTTCTAAATCAGGACACGCGTGGCCACCAAATTTATAGTTCTGAGCCAAAAGAGAAGTGTAATGATTTTAAATGCATTTGAGAACTTGCTGTCGTTTTCTCGAGATCATTCATTTTAGCTTGCTCTGAATTTGTCGTTTGGTTGAACTATCAGCACGTTCGTTTACATGCTCTCTACAACCCTGTGGCGGTGGAGGGGGGTGAGTTGTCTGGTCTAGGGTTGGTGTTCCAGCCCTCGGATTCATACTTTCAAAAACCACAATCTCAGCAACAAAGTGGCCAAGTCGAGGCCTTCATCCTGGTTTTGAGGTACATCTGCAATCTTAATTCTTGTTGAAAGTATTTTCCAAAGTCAACTTCAAAAGATTGAAAAATACTATTAGCAAGGTGTAAAATTTCCCTGATGGCGAACTTTTACGGAACCATTAGTATCTCAAGAGGTCGCAGCTTCTGCTCACATTTCAGGTCACAAAATAAGTCTTCTCTGCTAATTTTTCTGCAAGATCCTTTGTCAAACAAAAAAACTTGTTGTGTTTTGCCGAATGTTTACTGAAATTTTATTTCAGTAATATTTTTGAAGCAATGACCAAGTAATGATCAGCACTTTAAGTCATGATTGACTGTTAAGCGTTGCTGTCCAAAGGGAATGCGTTAAATTAACATCAGCACGCGGTTCAAAAGTTGCTATCACATGCTTGAGTTTGCGGGGAATAATTTGCTATTGGATCCTTTTAAGTGTTAGAAATGATAGCATCTGCTATGCATAGCCCATATGATCGAGGTTCAACGTCATTTCCCCTCGAACCATCAGTGAAAGCATCGGTTTAGCGTACTCGACAGAGACTAGCAACTTACTTTTGTTATTTAAAGACAATTTTTTGGTTTTTTCCTGTCAAATTAAAGGAGGCTGTAATTTCAGAAACCTGTTTAACTAAGAGATGAAACTAATCGATGCGCCTATTGATTTGTCCGGGTGTCTGTCGTCTTTGGCCTTCTTCCTCTTTCCTGGTCGCTCCAGTTCGACACCCAGACCTGACTTCCTCAACTTCACGACTCTGCCCTTATACGCGTTTATTCTTCTGCAACCAATAAATTAGCGATCTTGTGAGACAACTTTGTCCTGCGTTTCACGTGCCAATGGAAGATATAGTCCTCAAGCCGTTTTACACTAATCCACACAAGCAATGGCTTTACCTGGACCTGGGCAATTTCTATCCTTAGACCTGTTACACTGTCACAAATTGGCCCTAATTCTTGACTCCCCACCTGCCTTAACCTAGTCTCGACAATCTTCTGGCCCATGTTGGTTACGGCTTATTCTCACTTGGCTTGTCTTGGTTCTCGACTTCCAACCGGATAAAGTAGCCTCTAGTATCTCCGGCATTAATCAGTCATCGCGTGTTACAATTCCTACAATCAGCCTTGAATACATACGTCTAAAAGAAGCGACTGTGTTGTCAGCATGAATTCATCTTAAACGTTTACGAAGACGCACAATGGCTCCAGTCAACTCCTAAGGACACCCTATCGCTTCAATCGCTCGCGCTGGCGACCAATTGCTTCGATTCATTATTCTTAGAAGAAAGGGCTGTATCCTCAGCACCAGCTGGCCACATTCGTCTCTGCGCAACGAGCTACGTTCAGTCATCTGTCGGCGGCAACCAATCGTCGCAATGATATTCGACTTTTTCGCGGCTACAGCACTGCGCCTCGGTCATCTTCCGGGGACTACCAATCACCTTGACTCTGCATAATCACGACCACCTTTCACATATCTAACAATGTGTACAGGTTTGTCCCGTTGATGGAACTTCATCAACAACCCTGCCTTAGCATGACTGCGACTGTCAATAGATCCAATTATTGCGACCCTCTTGAGACAACAAATGCGTGTCTCACTTCAGCGCGCTTACAACAGATAATCCAATTGCCAGGATCCTTCGATTCCCTTCTCCAAGGGGATCGGCTCGCTTACACCAGACGCACTCAATGTGTATCGCAAATGTGCATATCCGACATGCTGCACTAAACGACCACCCTCTTGATGATGAAGTAGACGGCTGAGCACACGTCTTACTTGGTCTCCTTCATCTTGTGTCACGTCTATGCAGATCGAGGGCTCTCGTGTGGGTTCATAACCCACGTCGGGAGTCTCCACGATCTCATTTTTGACGCTAAGCACGAGTGTCTATGATCTTGAGCCAGTAGCTGGTATAGATTCAAAAGTATGTCCGAAATACTCCGTTTCTGTGTCATGTTCTTTTGTTTTACCAATGTGGCTCCGAAGATAGGTAATTGAGGCATTGACTACTAAATTTATTAACTTTTGTGTTTCGCACACCCAAAATGACTTGGAACGTTGGCCAAAACGTTATCCATGCATGTAAAAATTGCCGTTCACACTTCATTCTCGTTTAGCTGACACTTTCGCATCACATGTCGACTTTTCCTCTTTGCCTTTCGCTTGGGTGAATTCTGCGAGTTATTGTTCATCACCACCTTGTTCTTAACCGGCTGGATTAGCACAGTCCCAAGAGCGCATCCGCTCACTATACATTTAATGACATTAAAACCACGTCTTTGCATGGAAATTCATAGCGAGAGATCAATTTTAGACAGGATGAATGGGGGGAAAGCGCCGAGTGGTTCAGAATGTCGCTGATGAAAAGGCCAACCATTGTTTTGCAATGCATTGTATGCAAGAAGGTAGTACAATGTATCTCAATTTATCCTGCTGTGCCCTCCGTTAAAATGGGGAACAAATGTGGTTGTCTTTTTTACTTGCATGATTTTATTCCGTTGTTGTCTGCAGGTCAGCCAGTCAGCCAACTCCCATGTCGGTGGGCGGCTTGTTGGGTCACTCGGAGTCCTGCATGGGAGGCGGCGGCGGCGGCAGTGGTGGGGACGTATCGGCCGCCTCATCCACCGGCTACGCCCTCGGTCCAAGCTCCTCCCTTACCAGGCTTCATCATGGAACCTACGGGGGCCCTGGTTTTGCGACTGGCGAGTCCCTTCCCACGAATTCCTCAGGCCATCTAGCCCAGGACATGGAGGAATTGTCTCTAAGCCGGGGTACGGCGGAGACCTCGTTGCCGCACCTACAGCAGATGTTCTGCGCAGCTCCACTCCTCCCCTTGCTTTCGCAACCCGCCATGCCGGGCACCTGCGAGTACGGGAGTGCCGGGGCCACCCAGCCGATATCTTCCGCGCAGCACTCTCACCAGAGCAGCATGGACAGCGGTGTGGGACCTTCTGTTGCCGGTGGCCACTCTATTCCCAGTGCTAATCAGACTCCCGAACACACTAAAGTTACGTGCTTCGATTCAAGTGAGTCACCGATCGTGTATACATGTTTGATAGGTGTCCCTGTAGTTATATCCATGTTTGTATGTGGTTATGTAGACATGATGGTTCATACTGATCCTCATTCTCCTTTATTCTCCCCCTAAGTATAGTCAAGTCCACTCCCACTTTAATTTTCATGTCTAGAAGTGTTAAAATAATCCTGCGTGAAAGAATCGTATGTTCAAATGTCTGAGTGGTGGAGGGAATGTTTGGAGTTTCACCAAGAGGTTTTTAACAAGAGATTTGCAAATAGCTCTAACTATTGCAAATTAGAAGAAACTTCTCTAGTTAGTCGTCATTTAGCGACTACAGTGGTGCCGCTTTTTGTTTGATGCCTTCTCGCTGCTTCGAGATATCGTATGGTCGTGCGTGAGTGTGTCTGACAAAATGTCGGCCATTTGTCCATGCGTCTGGCAACGAGGAAGACAAACGACTTGCGTGTTTCGGTACATCTGTGCGCAACCTTAGACGTGCAGTATCTTAATGCACGAGTGAACGGCCATTTCTGGTAATTTAACGCCTTCATATATTGGTGCTAATCTTGGAAGAGAAAAGGATAAACCAGTTCATCGAATCATCGATTCGTTGACATACCCAAAATTAACATTCTCCATATAATAGAAAGCAAGTGTAGCGTAAGTAACGCGTATTCTGATAACCTAAATGTCTGTCTTCGATATGAAATGTTGATGAAACACTTTAGGACTAAATCTTCTAGGATGTGTATTAAGCGCAACGCGTCATGAACGTTTGCTTTGCTACCGCATGCCTATTTTTATACTTTAACAGACAAACTGCGGACGGAGGTGGGAGATTTAGTTAACCACCATCAGCTTCAAGAGTTTGTTTGCCTAACTGCTAATCTAGAGGCTAACTTTGCCCCATGATTGGTCAACATCCCATTCGTCAGTTTGATAGCGGAATTGTCAAGCTGGTAAAATTGCCACTACGGGCTATTATTTACGTGAATGTTGTAACGTTTGTCACAAATGCGAAACCGCATGTGTGGGGGTTGGCAAAACAGCCAGACGTTTGAGGTTTTGTAACACGAAGTAGTAGTTTATTACGACTTGTTTGTCAGGTGCTCACGAGTTCGGATTGCATCCATCAGCGAGTATTTTGAGACAAGGTTGTCAGGCCCTATCATGCCACCTTGTTTCAGATCCGTGGTTAACTCGTTAGAGGAATTTTCTATATCCTCATAATCGAGACAATTTTCGTGCACTTAGTCTCAGGTGGCTGTAAAAGTTTGCTTGTCTTTCATAACCCACTTTTTTGCAAACGTCTGCATTATTTCTGTTCGGCGTTCCGACCTTGATCTGCAAGACTAATCTTCACACAGTAGACCCATGCCTACCGATTTTTGTGTTATCTCTTCACTACCTTGACCTTCATAGGTATTCCGAACTACCTACTTACTGTTCTTTTACCGTTGGTGCCCGTCGAGGTCTGGAATTCACAACGATTCTGGTGAACATAGCTGTATAAACCGTTGGTGATCTCTTGTTGTGGTTCTGTCAGCGCTGCAATACACTTCCACACTCTCGATACAAGCTATAACTGATAATGTCAAAATAAACGTTTCCTTGACCCTAGTTCTTACACACTCATAGTTTTGTGCAATGAAATCGCCGAAGATAGCAGGCCAATTGCCCTTCCCATCTTCCATCTTTTGGCTTATAATTAGGGACTACAAAGGTCTCGATTGTATCCGCTGGCCGAACGTTTTCGACAAACTTATTTTAAGCTGGAAGTAACGACAGACTCTGCATCGGAGCCTAGCCGTGTCTTATGATTAGTAATGATTTAAGTGTCGATCTTGAGGATATTAGGAAGACGAATGCTCCTTCGTCAGTGCCCACAAGGGTGTTTTTCTCACTTCCGCAATTGCTTGGTGAACTTTTCTCTGCCTTGCTTATGTTTGCCCCATTGTCTTTTATTTCACTTCCCGCCAAACGGGACACCAGACGGTCCCGTTCACGTTCGTTTTACGTGACCTACAGACCCTTGATCGCCGGTGCCATTTTGAGACTTTTTGTGTTTGGTAATGTGTCACGTTATTGTGAGCAATGGTGTATTTTAGTATTTCCCCTTAAACGAAATACGAAGTAAGATAGGCATAGGACTCAATACCGTGTCGAGTGTAGCTACTTCCTCGCTGCAAAATTGTGCACCACTTGAAATAGCTAAAGAAACAGATTCATTCAAATATGCGGCGTTTGTGTGGGGCGGAAATGTCTTTTCCAAAGACATCAAGACACAACTTGAGGACGGTGGAATCGATTAAAGGGACAATTTGTCTGAAAATACATCTGAGGATTGTGTGGATAATGGTTTTACCAATTGCGATCACTTATTCTGTAAATCTGTGTTCAAAATTAATCCATTTGTTATGTCACTCACAAGTCTAAGAAAGCAAGGTTGATTTTTTGTTTTCATCTTCCCTTAAACAAGCTCTGTCTGAGTGGTTTCCTTAGATTCTATTGTTGCATTACGCTGTCACTAACACGAGTCGCAAAAAGGCACGAGTGTACCCCAAGAGGGAATTAGTGTACCAAACACAGACCTTCAGCAGTTTCTTGTGAGTGTGAACAACTGTTAGGGTTATTTTCCTAACTGATCTTCGATACCAGCTGGTGCTGCCGCCTCGTGCGGTCTCGTCGATCATGACTCCTGCTGACTGCTCTGACTGTTCAACCCTCAGGCTCGCCTACTGCGGGGTGGAGGAGGAGGAGGTGGTGGTGGTGGCTGTCGGTGCCCTGTCTACCTTCACGCGGTCCGTCGGTCCCACCAAATAACGTCTGCCATATACGCACGCGTCTAAGCTAGAACAGCTGTTTTCTTACCTACAGCACCTCGTTAAAAACAGCCAACCTTTCATTAGTCGAATGGCCTGTAAATGTCCCATGTAATAACTTTCTTGAGTGGCACGGGAACTGATCAATTCATAGGTCCAATCAGGAGACATCGTGCAACCCAATCGGACGGATTGGCTCTTCGGAAGTGCCAAAAAGGTCGTACAATGCCCCTCTATCACTTCATTCGCGCAGTGGACATGGGATGTATTCGTGATCTAGATTTCAGCACCATTGTTGAAGTGCACCCTGATCCGATCCTAAAATTCAGAGCACCAAAGAAGAGATTCGACTGTTTGCCTTTACCATCGGATACAAGTGTCTAAGTTGTAATGCAAACCACCGGGCATTGGACTGTGCAGATGCATGCAACATCATTTATACGTCAATATACTTAAATATGAACTCTGTGAATTAAACGTTTGCTGTCTTAAGGTGACAAATGCGGCTAATTCCGGTCCTGTGTGGTGTTTCTACAATCAGTCCTCCCTTCCCTTTCTAAAACAAGGAGATTTTTTTCTGTAGATGCTAGTATTTTGGGCGCTCCAGAGCCCGATAATTTGGTAGTGTTTTGATTTGATACATGAAAATGTTTATTACTCTGTACAATTTTAACAGTAAGCGCTCCATCAATGACCCTTGTCTAATTGAAAAAGTTCTGTTGCAATTATCAGACGGTGCATTCATTCAGAGGGAACACCAACCTAAAGGCCCGTCTGAACAATTTTATTTACCTCTTTACAACAGCTGGGTGATTCACTTTGTCAGTAACTCATCGCCTGTAATAATTAGGGCCGAGGACTGAAGGAGCATTAGAATGTGTGATGAATTGAAAGTTTTCTTTCTTTTTTTTAACCAAACTCTGGGTAAATTGGTAATCTATTACACCAAATGGACACAGCTAATGCATCAAATGATTTATCACCAACCAAAAACGGATATTGCGCTAGGTTTAACAAATTTATGATGTAGTCAAAAATCACTAGCATTAAAAAGCGCTAAAAAATGGTCCCCAACCACTTCACAGGTAACATAGAACCCTAAATTGTTTGTTGTCACCATCGTGGGTCGCTGAAGTACTTTGCACTAAAGCAAGCTTCTTTGAAGTGACGTCTTCAATCTGCACTTTTTCAAAATCAAATCGGACTCGCTTTTTTATTTTGTTGCATGCTGTTTGAGAGTAGTTTAGTTTTCATAACATCTGACAGATACTAATTTCTGTTATTCCTAGTCTTGAAGTAAATTATAACACCCAGTATGTTTCGGCAAGTTGCCATTGTGCTCATCTGGATGTGCTTAAATTAGGTTTTGGTGTTAGTTCGATCCAGTTTAAGACCGCTTCATTTGCGGTTCACTTTTGCCCAATATCTACGACTAGACACCCCTTCTCCCTTCAGTAGATGATGTCATTCTCTACTAGTCAGTTCCACATCAGGCCAATTTCAGAAGGCCACTTATTGCTAAGCACGTGGTTGGTTGGATGTTTGCTGATGGCTTTAAGCACCAAACACCGTGTGCACCCGTTGTCATGACACCCAGGATTATTAGGCCGGAGGCACAGTATAAAACAGTCGAGTAGTTAACTCGCAGCCAGTGGATCACATTTGCAACCCGTTGACTTATCGGTCGCCAAAGTTGTGCTGATGATCTTGGAGTCATAAGTGTGCAACACAGGGTGAATGAAAGAAGAGTTTCCTAAGAAGTCACTAGACATATTCACTCAGGTGTCGAAGATTTTATGTGCTACGCTCCTGGCCTTCTTTGCATTGGGGTTAAGTTAGTGGGAAAAGTGCGTTTAGGTCTTCACGACAGTTTGTCATTGATGGGAAACGCTCTACCTGGCTCTCTTCTGTTTCACCAGGTGAATGGAGGTGAAGGTTGTTGGTAGTTTTTCGAAAATGAGCCTTTCACGTAATTACGTATAACGATAATTCCATATTTACTTCGCTGCCATAACCTCTTTTTCGAGAATACGTTATGAATATAGTTGTGTTCCATACAGGGTCACAAAATCTCTGTTCAACTACGCCCTCTGCAATATTTCAGATATGCAACATCTTAAGAACATTTCAGTAGAATTTACTGCTATCGTGATACTTGACGCACTGTGTTTTCCAGTTTTGTCATGAGGCGAATCGCAATGCATCTTCAATTGTTTTGACGAGTGCTACAAATACAAATGCCCTGTGTAGCACGTTGGATCATATAATTGTTTGCCCGGTAAAATGTCTTACTTGGTGGTGCTTTCACTGAGATTAATGCGGGACCAGAATTAGTAAGCAATGTGGTAGTCGGATTCGATGCAACATTCCCCTGTCAGCGCTCGTGCGGTGGCCGGTGTCAAGGTGGATCGCCGTCTCCAGAGTGTAACTGCCCTGCCGCTGCTCCACTAACCACCTCTTAGCTGTTTTGTTCACAAGTTCTGCACCAACACTGTGGATGTTTAAGCCTGTACGCAGTGTCGAGTATGTGTTCTTGTGTAGTGTGTAGCGTGAGGGCGTGATTTTAAAGCGATTTGTAGTGAATTCTCGACTTTTGAGTGCATTAGCAAGCGTAAATCGAGCGATCCTCTCAGAAGTTAAATGAGTCGTATAAGCGCAGTACCGCTCTTTCTTCTCCATTTACAATCAAGGGCTTTTTAACGTAACTTTAACTCTGATGTCAACTTCATACTTGCGTAAACATCGAAAACTGACCTAACTGTTTGTGTTCATAAGTGAAGATTGTTGTTTGAAAATTACTTATCTTTTTGAATGTTTCCTATAGACAGATCTGGAAATAAAACACGGCGACATCGAGAGGCCTATTCATCCAAAACCACTAATTCTGTGAACCTAGTAGCTGTTATCACCATCTAACGCTGGAGCTCAAGTCGATATTAATTGTTTTGTGTGCGTGAGAAGCCACCGAAATGAGTTGACGCATTTTCACTAGTTCGCACTGGAGCCGCTTCCACGATACAAGTTTTGGGACACTGGATCAAACGAATCCGGGCAAAATAGTACCTAGAATTTGTGGTACCATCGACTGTAAACCAGCAATTACCTTGAGGCTTTTATCGGGCAGGCCTTTTTTAGATCGCTAGCCAACTTTTAGTCCCAAATAAGGTCGAATTTCTGTATTGCGGTTTCCTTTTAGTATCCGTTTTTGTACTTCCCTTTTCTAAAATAACAACCACACATCAGCATTCCCGTTGTCAAGTATTTACAGCCGTCAAACTTTTGGCTTCTCTGTATTATCCTCTAGATCGTAAATTCACTTGTATTTTGTCATAGTAGGAGATGTCAAGGTCTCGAACTTTTGCAGTTCAGCTTTACGTGCCGTCACTTCACAATAATTTATTAGCTTGAATTTTTTCATCCACTATCTCTAGAACGTTTCTTCTGAGGTAGCAATTTCTTCCCGTATTTCTAAACTTCGGTACGGTACCTAAGAATGCGGATTTGCGAAAGCATACGAGACAGGTGCATTGGCGTGTTTTCGTATGCTAGTGGTATTGCATCCTTTGTCAATCCTGTTTTATACTAAACGAGGATGTCACTGGCAAGCCTCTGCGATGTCGCAATCGAAGGCTCAAAGACGCGCTTCCTTTGCGTTTGTTTTTATCCAGGATTGTGCATTCATTAAAATAGAGCGTTACAGTAACTAACTTACGCTTGCAAATAACGCCAGTACCTTCAGCAGCGTGATTTTGCCATCTACACGTGATCGGAATCTTTTGCTTCTTCTTCATCAAACATTGCTGGCGCGGGCCATGCATCCACCGTTGGTTTCCCCTTTTTTGTCTGAGTGTTATGTCTTGGCAACCCACCTCTCCTTCATTAATGATAATTTGGGAAAAAGTTGTTTGCTGCTTCAGTCAATGATACTGATACATTTAATGTGCAGATTATCATGTTCGAAATTCGGCACATTTTGAAGGAGTGGATATTTATTTTTTGGGTAAAGGCTTTCTTACTTTAGTACAGCTTTGAGAAGCCGATGAGGGAAACCGGAAATCACCTTAGTGTTTTGTTTTGAATTTTGTTTGCTTCGAAGGGAAGAAAAGTGGTTTAAATTTACCACCCACTTGAAACCTCCATGCTAGCTGGCAACGTCAGTTCAAACACCAAATGAGAGCACCTTCCGAACTTTTCAATGTTCTGTAGGGATTCGTGGATCTCAAGAACAAATTTTAGCATAGCTGGAGTGTTTGAAGTAACGTTGAATTTAATAGGCCCTTCGAAATCAGATAATTAGAGAACTTCAGAAAAGCTTGAATTCAAGATTACCTCTAGAAGGTACCTTATATCAACAATACTAAACCATGTAATTTTGAATAACCCTTTTGGCTATTCCAAGACCGTTTGTATTGTTCATTTTTGTGCTTAATATGACACCCTTTAGTGGGTCAGAGGGTCAGAGAGACGATTTCGTACTGATTCAACGGTCCTGCATCGACTTAGAAGATCCAGTTGTTGGAAGTTCTTGTTCCACCCTGTACAAAGCGGTTCGAATGCAGAGTCGTTTCAACACAAAACAACTTTTTTCCCAAGGCCTCTGCCACTCCATAAAGATCGCAAACTGGTAGGACACGTGTGCCCGTCACCCCACCCCCTCCTCCGCTCTCGTTCTCGTGGGTTTGTTTGACTAAAAATACCACAGACACGACGCGAGGGATGGCAGGGATGGTAGGGTTGTTCGCGGGTTGCTGGGTTGACTAGGAGGAGGAGGAGGAGGAAGTGGGGAGCTATTAGTCGTGCCTCGTGCCCCTCAGCACAGAACCAAAAAATAAAGCCAGCGTGCACACATCGTAGTATTGATAGCAGGTACACATGTGACTGCCGACTTGCCGAAGAGCACGGTGACAATTGCCGCTGAAGCGATAAAACCAATTGATTTTGACAGTGGACCTGAAACTGCAGGATGCAGTTCTCATTTCTTCTGCATGCTGCACACTCCGCCCCAACGTAATGCATCACGAGATCTTGACGAATGTTTGCGTTGCGTAATAATACTTTAAAACTACGCTTACAAGACCTAAGGCTGGTACGTAAATCCAGTCTTTTCCTGTTAAGTGAAATTTTGTGTTACGTGTAGTTTTGAAACCCGCTAAATTTTTGTTTAATTTAACATTAGCGCAGATTAATGCGAAAGACAGCTTTCTAGTCTCCACTAATATTCTTTCACTTCTTGACTCAATTTAATTTCCCTTCTTGTAAGGATAGGGTGGTATCATTGTAAGTTATTCGTCACGATCAGTTTTGATAATTTTCATGTTTGGTAGGTCTTCCACAAAGAACTTCCCCAATGAAGCACCATCCATAAGCTACGGTTAGTAATGCAGGACTTCCGATCCAAAATCCTCGATCACTTTGTTAATTGTGGCGTTCGAGACACCATTTAATTAACCAGCCCTGGCACCGAAGCTATGTTTAGTCGATGAGGCTACGACAATTTGATATGCCGAAGTTCCGGGTTCGTCGAAATTCTAAACCTCGTGGTGAAAACTGTCTGTGAAACCTCACCACCTTGACAACAGCAGTTTTTTAGGGTGAATTCAAGCTTTCGTTGTAGACAGAGTGCTCGTCCAGATGGTGACCATCGTTTCCTTTCCGGAATGTGTACTGGAGATCGGCATCCACTTCTAATCAAAGTTAGCAATTTGACAAATAAAGGTTTCTCTTTCCAACCTGGGCGTAAGAGCACTGCACTGAATTTTGTTCTCAAGTAAAGGTTTGTACGTAGTCTGCACCCATTCTCCTTGTGCCTTGTTCTTTTGCACTGAGGACCATGATGCTTCAGGCGTTCTCGCCAACTCTTTAGGAGCCTAGCTGGGATCAGTTTCTATTGAAGCCAACATAACGGCGGTTGTTTAAGATGCCTTGAAAGTATTTTCGCACTGTTCTCAATGCTCAAAACGGCGCTTCATTTAAGTAACATGTTTTTTTTTCACAAAGTGAATTCGGATTTTGCGGAGGTAAATCCTCGTGGAAAGGGGTCAACTTTACAACACGTAGTGCGTCAATTTCACCCTAAAGTAAGCGTCGGCCGACAAACCTTAAATAGCGTCTCGAGAAATTCCCCATAGCCCCCTGGTGTTTCAGTGCCACTCACGTCTCCCCACCTTGTCACCAATAAAAAATCAATCAGAACCGGAGGATAGAGTTCGTTGTGCATAGGTGATGGTCAAGGGAATGATCGGAGAAGCAGACTTGTTCTTTTTGTATCTGTCCTTGCTTGTATGCTTCGAAGGAAATTTGTTCATGAATGTTGTTTATTTTTGCCTTTTGAAATCCGATTGTTGATGCTTACTTACAGTGCACGTTCAAACGCCGGCTGTGGTAAGTAATTGTGGAACTTTTTCCACTACAATAAAGTGACGTCATACGCACTCGAGAACGACAATGCATATTTAACCGCATTCCGTTGACATCATCAACTGCCTTCAAGTTAAGTATGCTCTTTCCCCGATTGAAAACGTCTATCAGTAGGAAAAATAAACATCCCCTATAGGCCTTTAGGAACAAAAGAACACTAACTCCTTCCGGTGTGACATCTTGCTGCTCTATGGCTGTTCGTAGAATCTTTAATTTAAATTGTAATGCGTCGGAATTGTATTCTTTTTATAACCCTTTATTTCTCTTCCTTTTTCATTTTAAACGCTCCCTCGTTTTGTAATACAGCCATTGCCTCCTGAAGTCAAGCATCAAGTTGTGTTGGTGTCGCGGATACGATTTTGATACTTTTCCTGGATAAACAAGTAAAGCGACTTCTCGAATGAATGGAGATGGATTGGTTTGTAACGTGTATTCAGAGGGCCTGCTTCTTTTTATTCCAAATCCAGTTCAGCAGCATATCTATTCTGTGCCGATACGTCGTTGGCATAAACTGGATTTCAAATATTGAGGCTTCTAACGGTGACACCTGAATAGCCTTCAAAAGCAGCTACACCTTTCAGGACTTGGAAATAAGACAAAACTTCTCCACTTTTGCAATGTTGACAGGGCAACCGACTAACAACTCATCTCGCTTATTGTTTTATTGTCAATCCATGAGGAAATGCAGCATCGTTTAAGGCATTTTGCACACCACGTAGGCATGGAATTAGCCTTTCCATCATGGTGAAATTCAAAGTTTAAATCTAAAAAAATACATGCAAATATTCATGTTACTAAAGTAACTAAAGACAGCCACCTGCTTGTGCAGCGTAAGGCTGGTTGCATTATCTACTTACCATCCTACCCCGGGTTTTAACAAATTATTATTTTCCTATACTTTTACGGTTGTGTTAAACAAAATGAGATTTCCTGTTGTGTTATATAAAAAAATAAAACAGCAAAGGCATCGTAGATTTCTTCAATCTAAACTCACAATGAAAGGGCTGTCAAGTAGAATGGTCCATCACATGTGTTACCTCCTTAATTTTGCAACCTTAAGTGTAATTTCTAGTAAGACAGATACCCGAGAATTCCACGGAACTCGTTCAGCTTAATGATATCCTATTGCAGCGTACATCGTACCGGTATAATTCACGCATTATTTGGTCCTTTCAACTACACTTAAAGAAAGCCCGAGTTTAAATCCGGCTCATTTTTCTCTTAAATATATTCAAAATAGTGCCAACTCCTTTGCGTTTTTACGTCCATAGGTTAAAAAAATATTTCGAATGCTGTTTTTCCAACGAATGTTAATGTGGCTGTAAGAAGGTGCGCTGCATGTCCAATTTTAACGAGTTCCTCCACAGTGTTCGGCCCTCCTGATTTCAGAAATGCACAGGTAAAATCACAACTTGGAATACAACGAACACGTGGCCATGTGATCTTCATTCTACTCTGTTCTATCCTGTGCTTTTTTCCAACTTGGTGGTTGTCTTTGTTGGCTTGGTTCTCTTTTTTTTAAATTGCCTTCTGAGACCCACTTGAATGTTTTAGTGTTTGGTAAATGATTCCTTTGGCGGAAGGCAGGATACACACGGGTACCTTTATGACTAGATTCCTCCGAAATAAACTGTTAGATCTTCCCTAGGTACACACGGCCGTTGTCTATGTAGACGAAAAGATGAAAGTGGTAATTCTTATTGTTAATTTCTTTTCAGACATGGACGGTTGTGAAATGGGCCCCGACTTCCTCTCGTACTCTGCGGTACGTTGCAGTCGTTACCAATTCCGTTTAGACTTTATCTTTAAGACGCTTTGAGTGGCCTCTTGAGAGCACGTATCCTATTCCACCAAAAAATACCTCGAGCCCACCGCTAATGCACATGAAGAGTGCAGATGTGTTAGCCTTTTTTTAATTTGGGCCGCTCCTTTTCACGCTAAACTGACGTCCTCTGATTTGTCTCAATCATTGGGTCTTAAAATACTTCATCTACGTACTTCTTTCGCACTAGTATTTAACTATTTAATGTGTACTAAATGTATTATATTCGACGATTGGTTGGACTCAGGCTATGGGTTACATGCGGGCGGGAGGAGGGGGGAAGGGGAGGTAAGAGTGTGTCCAGCTAGGGCAATAACGATGTTAACTTGATCCAATGCACTAAGACTGTCCATGGGTAGGCGCAAACGCAGTGGATGGAGGCAGTGTCAGGCGTGCGGGCTGTCCGGTGTGTGCCCATCGATCCACACGCTCGACTTCTGCGCCTTAATTCGGAACACGCGCACGACTGCCTATTGGGCGCCTCAAGGTAAGGCACCCGATTCGCTCCTTTCCGTAAGTGCCATGCGAGGAGTGTGTTCGCGGGCACGGTGATTTTGGACGGTAGGCACCAACTGTTTTACGCAAAGCAGCAATTTATAGATTCAGGAGAAGACGATATGTCGCCGCCACACACACACACACCTTTGCCGTTTATGTATTTCCTTTGCATGCGTCCCAAGCGCAGTTGACACGTATTATTTACACAATCGATTCGATTCTCGTAGTTCCAGTTGCAACCTTAATTTATGTTTCCTGCATTTTAATTGATGATTCCGTTTGACAAATAGTATTGTAGAGAAATCCCCGAAGGCGTGAACACTAGAGGCCATTCCACCGACTCGATCGTACCACTGTGCTTTCGGCACGCTATTAAACCACCAAGCATTAAAAGTAAATTGTAAACTTTTTTAATGAAAGCAAATATCCTGCAATAAAACCACAATTTGCTACTTTCATGTAGGGCTTGGGTCCCCACGCTCAAGTGAATGAAAAAAATTGAAGAGATTTTAGTATTTTTATAAGCATTTCTTCTATGTATTTACTTCTCACGTCTAAATTAATGCTAGTAATGTTAATTTATTCCAGGTCCCAGTTTACCGTAGACTAAAGTACGAATCACAATCCACTAACCCCATTTCCATAGTAAATTGTCTTTCTTAAGTCTGACACTCGCGGAAGTTAGCGGCGCTTTATTAAAGTTTTGGAACCAATAACGAAAATTTCTGCAAATTATCTGTTAGCTCTGTCCAAATAACTCTATCAAGTTTGATCAATTTAAAATGTTGTATGATAAGGGGTTGGGCAGAATTTGACAGTAATGCGACAGTAATAGTTCTAGTTTTTGCACAAAATCACTAAGGCCCTGTTAATGAGCACAAACAAGCAGGCTCGAATCTACTGCTGACTTCAACCAGTGGTTCGACTTTCTTTTGTCCAAGTAAAAGTCCCTCAATGTGTTGTAGTTGTAAACAGCCCTGTTACTCACAAGTTGGGCACTTTTTAATCTCAAACGGTTTGCAAATTAGTGAAACTTGGGCTCGTGGAATCGGTGTATTATAAAGGCGAATTAATCGAAAATCGCTTTTGTTTACCTTGGAAACGTGCTGACTCGTATTGATTTGGTTGAAGTTGTGCCATTGCAAAAACCTGAAAGTCTGTGTGCCCCTACAGACGTGCTTAATGCACATTACATCTGCAGATCACATAAATCGTCATCTGCCAATAAAAGAGCGGTTCCTCCAAAGCGAGGCGAATTTCTCTAACTAGGTTTGACAAACGCTGTGGTCTTAGTCACCTGGTATCGGTGCGCTGGCTTTAGCAGGAGCTTTTCCACTGGCCTTAACATCGCTGTGGGTGGTTCCATTGGTCATTTAAAAATAAGCCGTTAACGTAAACTTGCGAAAAACATTCAAGTGAAGGGTGCATTGGAACTATTTCACACGAGGTGACAAATTCGAAGTACTCATTGCACCGCCGCAACTTGAAAGTATTCAAAAGTGTGACAATTCCAAACACATATAGGAAAGACCACATCAGATTATTATTTTGGCAGTTTTACACCAATGTTGTCAAAGTCATGCTGACAGTGACGGCAGGCGTTGGGGCGTAGGATCGGAAAAATCCATCACTGTTATGAATGGCATGATTGAAGGCTGAACACGCGAGTTCATGGTCGGTTACTTCTGCTGTTGTGTGTTCTAGGAATGGTGTCAGTCATTGGACTACTGCATGCCCGACCGCATTCCGCCGCACCACCTTGGCCCGGCGCCCGGACTGGCGGAGCTCACGCGATCTCAACAGGGGTAGCTGGGTGCTCACATGACCCCACCGAGGACCTGACTCGAGTAATGCCCCAACCACCACCACCACCGCCGCCGATGTCACTCAAGCACAGCAACCATACAAAAAGAAATCAGTAACAGCAACTTCTCCATTTCGTAGAGGGACAGACACCCTGCCGCTTTTCGTACCGTGCTACTGACATTACTTTATGGCTTTCGCAGTTGCATGCTATCGAGGGAAATACACACCAGACCTCGCTTTGCGAATGATGTAAAATCTTCGCAGCCGCCAACACCTCTCACACGGGTGCGCGAGTTTGTATAGGTACGCCTGTGCGCCAGCAAAGCAAAGCTCCTGCTTTCCCTCACCACCAACAACAAAAGTGCTCCAAGTTATCAGACCCCTTGAACTCGTTGCATGTTGCCTTCTTGACTCCTCGATTGCATTTGTTTCCTCTTTTTACGAATTCAAACTCTTAGACTCCACCCCTGACTTTGCCTTCCGGCATTCAGAAACCTCAGAGAGTTCACTTCCACCGAATTCGTATATATTGTATTTTCTGCATGCTGCATCTCTCTTTTTCAGCGACGTTATATACTGAGACAAAACCTATACAGGTTAAGAGAGCCATAAGTTAAATCCATTCTACTCGTCGAAGCACATCCTTCATTGCCGTCGCTCGCGTAAATTGCGACTCCACGCAGCACCAGTACTTTTATTATCACCACGAGGCGTGAGTAACAGTTTATCTGGTTAACCATGAGTAAACTTCTACACCGAACATCGCGTTACAATTTATGAATGATCTTTTAGCTAGCGAACAGGTATCCCTTTTCTGGCTTCCGTGTGATGTATCGAACTTTGCACATAACAAGTATGGGTGACACTTCGTTTCTGCTGTTGCAACAGTTCATTGGTCTCAAATGAGAGGCATATTAAGCCCTAGTTAACTTAGACCTATTTCTGTTTTCAACTGAAGCTACCTGTGACTGGAGTTTACACTTGATCCCTTCTTTACCCGTGACAGGGTACGCGAAATTCCAGTTTTCCGCTTAGTACCCAATGAACAGACTTAGAGCAATAGAGTGGAGGACTGAGGTACTGAGTCAGCCTTGGAGTTGTACCACTAACTCTATTAAGATAGAAAGACTATTTTAGATATTTCACTATATTTCTCGTGGTGTTAGGCTCACGTACACGACCATGCCTGATAATTCTCACTTAGCATTTTAATAGAGCATGTGTGCAAGCAAGTTTAGTTTACAAGTGTTAGCAAATAGTCGCCGACCCTTGCACTGATACTTACTGTTTTAAGGTAGGGTTTATTGTCATAATTAACCCACGTTTAATTTATTTGTTGTGAGTTCAAAAGCTAATAGTGTAAATGCATTATCATTCGGCTTTTCACACTTTTATTACTAGATTTAAAGCAAAGCCGAATTTTGATGCTGCGTAACTCGTTGTGACATGTCTCCTTTTCAAAGGTAATCATCTATTCAGAGTTAATAGAAAGCTGCCGTGTAAGCACACAAGGTAATTGTCTGAGTTCTTTAGGTACTTTTATGTACGGAACCAGTAAATTTACGTCGTAATCCTACCATTCCATCTGTTTGTCGGCAGCCGTTCACAATAGCCTCCTCGAAATTGCTGTCATGTCAATCGAGATTTCCATTTATGGTGTCGAATGTCGTGTAGCGCATTCGGCTCTAAAACTAGCGAGAGAGGTTTTCAATCTGATAAAGTGGGGTCTGGATCGAAAGGCATTGAAACCTTTTAGCCAAGCTCCCGGATCGCTGTCTTGGTGAGGTGGGCAGTGTGTGGTGAGTCCATCTGGCCTCTTTTAAAACAGTTTAATTGGCCAGCGCGGAGGCTCTGGTCAACGGTCCGATTCCACAAGAGCATTTCGCGGTGAATGAGACCTTCACAGTCCCACCACACACAAATCATCGTCTAGCAAGGATAAATGGCCTTCTTTACTCGCGGTGCTGTTTGCTTTTCCTTAACCACCTGATCATTCCTTCGCTTAAAATTTAGGCAAAGGAACCTTTGATGTGTGTTCACGATCACCTCTGCAGATCAGTTGCTGTCGCAAAGCACGTGGTACCCACGCCCTCACCTTTTTTCACCCAGCCCACTGAGTCCAGGCGGCGACACCTAACCATTTCGTCTGCCAACTCCTTTTTTGAATGGTGTCCAGTTCTTTCAAAAAGCGAGTTCATCGAAATCAACCACTTTGGAATTCAGTTGACACTATGGGTGCCACGCACCTTATTATGACGTCATTCGCATTGAATAAATTTCCCCAGACGCGTTCGTGCTTGTGATATCGAAAGAATTTAGCACTCAAATATGGGGGCTTGAACAACGAATAATTAAACTGGAAAAACAGTGAAAACGGGCATGTAGTATCGAGCATACTTTTCGAATGCATTAACCACTGCCAAGCACAAACAAGTAGTGGCAAAAATTCACAGAACAAATAAATGATCTCAATACATGCTCAGACAAGCTATTGGCTGTTATCCTTCAGTTTTTCAAGCTGATTTTTTTTTTGAAAGTTGGGTTTGAGTTGATAGAACTGAAGCTGTTTCATCTTAAAAAAGCAAAAAATGACCAATGTTCCAAGAGAGTAGATAGAAAACATTCTCCTTTATGATCTAAGACGACTGCTTTAAGATCTAACAGTACCGACTCGTCTATAGTTGCATAACTTTGACGGTTGATTGCGTTAAGGAGTTAATAAACGTATTTTAAGTGGTAGTAGCTGCCCTCCTCTCACAAGTCGAATCACGTTGCAATATTATGTGGTGCATCTTCTATTACCACTGCCCCATTGCAAGTTAGACCACATTGATGACGTGCTCTTCTCCTTGGCAGAGACCTCGCCATTTTGGACTTCACTACTAGTTATGCTTTCTCTACCTGTCTTCTTTGGCCCCCAATATCCAATAATATATCCTAACCAGGTCTTGTTTTTTTAAAGTGGTGTGATTGGTCACTCGACGACTGACAGCTCCTCGGCGTCACTGGAAGTTAGAGCACTGAGTTGAGAAACAGTTTATGTGAAAAGCTGATATGGACGGCCCGATGTTTAGGATTATTGAAACGTATTTGGAACGCTCATTGCAATTACATTTTTACCTTTGACCTAAAAAAATCCGGTTTCAAATGAGTTAAGCCAACACCAGCTTTAAAGGAACTCAGCCAATTTGAATTTGGGAAGGGTGTAAAGTGGATCTAAAAACTAGTGGATCTCTTCGATTGACCAAAAAACCAATCATTAACTGAGGAATGGAATCGTCATTAATATATCGCGATTACAGAACTATGTAGTTGTTTAGTAATTAAGCTTAATTCTGTCCCTGACATGTCGTTTTGCCAATGTCGTTCTTACCTTGGCTCCTCCCTTGAAAATAGAAAAAAAGACAGTCGTGACATGATTCACCCACTCAAGTCGCGAAGCTGGAAAATAGCTAACCCCTTGGAACGGACTTCGCCTTCAACTAAGGCTCTAACCAGACCCCTATCAAAACACCTACTTACTCAATCTGTTTTCCCTATACCCATTTCATGCCTTGTTTTTCTTCACTGCTTAGTGAAAAGGGCCAATTTTTCAAGGCAATCCTGAGGCTCTGAAACCGCCTAGTTTTTTTTACATCAAAGTATCTGAAGGTTTTTGAGGCCTGCCATGTCAACTATATGCATTGACGCTTGGGCGTATGCATTTGCTTCGAAGTAACTATAAGGCTTAGTCAGATAGAGAAATCGGTGTTGTTGTAAAAGAATGCTTAGTTTAGGACTTCTTTCCACGAATTCGAGGTTCATTTCTGTGACGACTTGTCGTAAAGCTATTTTTCCGAAACGTATTAATGTTTCACATTTTAAAAGGCACATTCTGCAAACTGTTGGAAATTCGCCCACATTAGTTTAGTTGTCAGACCAGATTTTTAGGTATGTTTGTTTCTTTTTGCTTCAGTTACAGCCAGTTTCATTTCATTTTGCATTGGAATAGTGACTTTGATAGAGTTTTAGAGAAATCCGAGGAGTGTTTTCAGGGAAACGCTGTATACAAGGCTCTTCATTTTATTTACCAGTAATATTTGTGAAAGGGAAGGTTACGACCAAAACAAATTGACACACAAGAATGGACAATTCATTTTAACTAGTCCTCATAACAAGGAATAGCGAAAATTCAAATGAACTAAGCGGCCGCAATTGTTGCCAAAAGTTGGAGTAGTAGGTTAAACGCACTTTTATATCAAGTCTTTAAACACTTTAGGCTCCAGTGTGACTGACGGATTCCTTGTGGATTTGCAAAATAAATGGTTAAAAATCAGCAAAAATCGACCCTCCCGAGCCATAATTAATACAACCGCAGTTACTTTTCCAAAAATTATATCTCCCCTTGCATTTGAAAACTTGCCACGTGAGTTCTAATGATGTGATTGTTAAGAAATGCTGAAAATGGCCAGGTTTCCCACTAACGTCGTGTTAAGTACGAAAGCCAGGCTGTTATGTGCAAGTCATCAAAATCATTGTGCTTAAACTTCGTTGCATTTAATTGGTGTTTAAATCACAAGTCAGGAAACATTAATTGACGGATGTCATGTTGCTGAAAATGCACAAATGCAACGTATTTTTTATTTTACTTTCTACTTGATATTCCATTAACTTCCAGCCACAGGATTAAATGGCAATAGTGCTTGAGTTCGTACACAACTAGATACAAATTACCAAAGCTTGGTTAACTTCCAGTAAAGTTTAAAACCTAATACGGGACAAGCCTACTGAATGCGTGATGAGGCGTAATTGCTCAACCAATCAAGAGTGCTTAAGTCAATCGATTTTTTGGCCACGTCGTCCATTTAAGACAATCGATGTTTTTAAATTATGCGTGGTTTGATATGAGAGGATTGCTTCCACTTCCGCCAGGTGAAAACTTTTGAGACCACATAAGGAGATGATGCGTTCCAGATCGGTTTTACGCAGTGCACCACAGCCACCTGAATGCCTATCAAAAAAAATATGTTTCATTCTGAATAACCTCACCGAAAAGAACTTAAAAAGCCAGACCAATGAGCTACTGTCACAGCTGCCATTTCACTTCTACCGCTGGTTAGCCGAATTTGTTATCAACCGGGTCGCCACGGAGTCGAACCTGGTTGATATGTACACCGAATTCGTTTTCCTTGCATCAAACCGTCATAATCATTTTCGTTCACTTATTCTTGATTTGTTAACTCGAGAGATTGACTATTTGTTGCGACCTGGCCAATTGAACCCAAGCAACGGTCGGTCACTGAAAAGCTTCGGAGCCTTTCTTGGTCGCCTCACATTAGCCAAGGGAATCAAACTTGGAGTGGATATTAAGTCTCTTATCTATGTGGCATACAAGAACCGACCTGAATCGTTAGACTATATCGTTCCCTTTATCTGTGAACTGCTGAAGAACACTAAGGACAGTTGTCCCAACAAGCATCTGGACCCATGGGTACGTGAAATTCTCGAGGTGGCTAAGGAATTGCACCATATCACCGACAAACTACCCATTCAGTTCGAGGTGGAACTTCTATTCAGCTTCTTGCAGCGTGATATGAATGAAACTAACACCGCCTTCTACCTAAGAAAAATGAAATGACGGCGAAAACAGGCGACAAGAGGACAAAAGGGTTGATCAGACTCAAGTTTTGTAGTAAGAGACCGTGTTGATGTGTGTTCGTGTGTCTGAGTGCAGCCACGAAAAATTTTAAGCGAACCATTCCAATTCTTGATAAAAACTGCATTTCGCTAATTCTCTGGGACATTAAAATGCGCATTTGATAAGAAAAGCATTGTTCCGCTGGAAAAGGTCACCGCCTAGTAGTTTCCCAGAAAATACTACAAATTACCACCTGTTTTAAAATTTTTCATGAAACATTTTGGCCACTTTCAAGTCGGAAAATTTCCGGCTGCTCAGTTAACATTAGCCTATCCTAACACTTATGCTACACTGTTAGTTTATGACGGATTGTTACAGCGCCATATACCACTAACTATCAACAAAGATGAAGTCCGTTAAGGAAAAAAGCGTCAGCCGTTTATTCAACGGCTTGACGAGGTCGTCGTCGTGTGTGTGTGTGTAATGTACAAGATAGCAAGTCAGTTTACATAGGATCGGCCAAACATCGATCTCTGAATGAGCACAGTTACGCGAAGTGCATTCACGTAAATCATTTGAATCAAGTACGCTCACGCTTGTTACTAGCGTTAGCTCAAGACTGATGTGTTTGCTTGCTGCTTGCCACAGCTCTCCCCGTTGGCGAATGTATCTCTGAAAGATAGGACGTGAGTAAGGTGCAGTCGAATTACGGTATCCTGGAAGAGTTTGGAACCTGGAGTGAGCGCTAGAGTCAAAAACTAAAGCGAGTTAAGCGAAATTGAAAATGCGGTAAACTAGGCGAGAATCGAAAATTGAGGTGGGTCGGTTTTGAGTAGAAGATGGTCTGGATATGTGAAAAAGGGGGGTGAGGAAGTGTAACGATCGGACCAATGGACGCGCCTGTCATAGCATCCAGTATTAACCGTTTTTTTATTATCATTAGGGATGGGAGTTGGCTGCCCCTCGGGTTTGTTGCTTGGCAGCGTCTCCATGTTGAGGAAAGCTGGTTTAATGCAGTCAATAGATACAGCGTATTCTTTTCCATTTCGTTCGACGAAGAAAACCTTTTCTTCTCGTCTGAGTATTCTGAAAGGTCCATCGTAGGTGGGTTGAAGCGGACGACGAATGGTATCGTGCCTGATGAAAACGTGGATGCAAAAGGACAGTGCTCCCGGGATATGGTATGTAGTGGAGGATGAATGAGGTTGAATTGGTTTCAGTTTGCTCATCGCCTCCCTCAAATGATCTACGTAGCTGCTAGTGTCCGGCCATGACGGTGGGGATGTTGCCGTGAAAAACTGTCCAGGGATTCCAAGTGTTGTTCTGAAAACGGTTTCAGCAAAGGAACACTTCAAATCTTCCTTTAAGGCTGATCGAATTCCGAGCAGTACGAACGTTTTTGCAACGGTTTCAACAGAGATATCTTGTATTGGGAATGCACCTTGCCATCGGGTTAAACGGTCGACGCAAGTTAAAAGGTAACGGAAACCGTTCGAGTGCGGTAAGGGTCCAACAGTGTCAACGTGCACGTGATCGAACCTAGCGTCGGGAACGTTAAAGTGTCCAAGAGGAGTCTTGCTGTGTTTGTCTACCTTGGATATTTGACATCTTACATAATTTCTAGCCCATTGGGTTACACCGCGATTTATAGCAGGCCAAGCATACCGACTTGAGATCAGCTTCCGTGTTGCCGGTTGGCCAGGATGAGAAAGACCGTGAAGGCCTTGGAACACTTGGCGTCGAATTGTCTTAGGTACGAAATGACGTTGCACACCCGGTGAAATGTCGCGGACAACTGTACGTGTGGATGAAGATAGAGGGACTTCAACCAGCTTTAAGGCTGTATTTTGTCTTCGGAACTCCTGCAATTCTTCGTCGGTGTGTGAACGAGAGTGTGCATCGGCTACCGTAATGTCCTCGCCATTGATGTGACGAATATCGGTTGAAAACTCTAAAATGTAATCCAAATGTCATAATTCTCTTGGTGATAATCGATCCGAGCCCCAACGGTTGGCAAAGGTCATGGGTTTGTGGTCGGTGTAGATCGTGAATTGCCGACCCTCAAGAAGATATCTGAAATGCTTGACTGCGAGGTAGATAGCTAGAAGCTCATGACTAAAAGTGCTGTAACGTTTTTGAGCTTCATTGAACTTGGCTGAAAAATAAGCTAGGAGCTGAAATGATCCGTTGATGGTTTGTTGTAAGTCTGCACCAACTGCCGACAAGGACGTATCCGTTAGAAGAGCAAGAGGGGCATCTGATCGCTGGTAAACCAATGTGGTTGTCTTCCCTAGAGTCTCCTTTGGAGCCGTGGAGGCTTCATGTGCCTCGTCCTTCATGATTAATTTCTTTAAACTTCCTTTGAGTAAAGTGGTTAGTGGTAGCAAGATTTCACTGGCAATGAGGACATTTTCGATGTAAAGCTGAATAGGGTCCGTTGTGCTTCCGTAACGTTGTAATCTGAGAAACATTGGTCTTTAGGGGCACCTGACGTTTAGGCTTGTTAGAGGGTCCATTGGACACTTGTTTTTGAGGTCCACGAGTAGACCAAAGTGTCTAAAGAAGTCCGCGTCTATTAAGGGGTGATGAACGGTTGCGATGGTGAAAACCCAACGAAATTGTCCTCGAAGTCCTAAGTCGAGTGTGTGTAATGTACAAGATAGCAAGTCAGTTAATGTAGGATCGGCTAAACACCGATCCCTCAACGAAGCGCATTCACGAAAATCAATTGAATCATGCCTATAATACCCGAGCCCTAGTATGGAAAAGACTGGTACAACTGACAGGCTTTATTGACCAATCACAAGCCGGAACTACATATCAGGCGCCGTCCATCCGAGTCCACCAATCTGGCTACGTCGCTCATTATACACTGCTCCTCATTCGTGTCTGTCTCTGGTTGACTGCCTATCTTCCTCGCATGTCATTCGAATGCAAAGAGAAAATTGGCTGAGGCCGGCATAGTCCATTATGTCTGCGCCCTCATGCGTCGTTACCCATATTCGCTCATGCTTGCTGCTCGTCAAGGGATCATCAATGAGAATTAAAATGGCTTTTAGGATAATGAATATCAATCAAAAATCAAGCTCACATTTTCTTAAGGGCCTTGATTTCTCACTTGTTTAAAGTGTGGCTAGGAACCATAATATAACGAAAAATTTAAACATGGGGCGTTGTTTCGGTAAAAATCAAAGCACAAAAACTAATCACACGTGGACTTGCACCAAGACAAGGCCCACCTATAAAATGATAGAAAAATAAATTAAAGATGTGGACGGTAAAATATTTGGAGGATATATAAGATTAAAATGTCTGGTATCCTCTGCCTACGAATGACTGTTTATACCAAGAAGCTGCTTTGAAATATGCATATACTCAGATGACACATTCAGCCGGTTGTCCTTTGAAAAATTGGACATGTTTTGCATTGTTTAGGCTGCCAGTGAAACTACGACTTCAATTACCTAAGGCACGGTCAAATGGCATTTATTACAACCTCCTGTTGCAAAACTAAACATGGCTTTTTGTGCGAAATGAACGTTCATATAACATGAATCCAGGCAATTTACAAATTTCCTGGCAAATATTGGCGCTTCTTATTCGTTTCTAGAATACGTAATGCACTTAATTACCGACCTTATTGTACTTTTGCTACATGGACATTGCTAAACGGGCCTGAGTAGAACAGCTTTGTCCTAAGTACATTTTCCTGCTCGACACCAACTTCACTTCCTGTCTTAAAGTTTCAAAATAAAGTATTTTAAGCCAAATTAAAATCTATACTATTTGGATGGACCTAGGGTAAAAGCATCCTTTCAGTCAACCGTATCGGCCCTGTTTACGGCCTGTATAATTCAAATTACGGATGGAAGATTTGTCCTGCTGAATACGAACATATGGATGTGATGTGTTTCGATACCTTATTCAGGTGGTTTCATCTAAATGTGGTATTGTTCAGGGCTTGTTTCTACAACCCAAAACATGCCCTACTCTGTAAATTAAACTTGTCTTCCACATTTGGGCATTTGATCTGCAAAGTCCTGAAAATGCTGATTTGTCTAACTTGTTTTTATCACAAATACGGCATCGTAATCACTAACTCCTGCTCACAATCAAGGCCCTACACATGTGTTCGGATTCGTGCACTAGCAAATAGAAGTAGACCCTATCATCTGCAGTAATGTGTCGTAAACTAAACTGACATGCACACTCGTCATTGTGTCCTGCTGCTGACTTGGCCTTCCACCCGCCTCCTTCGCCAACTGATTGTACAGCCCATGATGCTGTTAGGCTGTCACTGTCAAGATCTCACACGGTTTTGCGCTCCTCTTCGTTTAAGTATCTATTTTAGATCACGTTGGTAAACATAAAACAAGAGTTTGAGTGTTCATTTGGAAATTTACTTAATTGTAAAAAAGCGATAGGCAAATCATTGACAAACACACTTCACTTCCACGATTTTGTCAGTCTTGCATTTTGTAACAATCTTTGTATTTACTATGCTACGTAACTGGCGACCTTAGATGTTTGGGTGATTTTGCCTTTTTTAAATAAGATCGGCCGTGAATTTTAAACAGGATTTGGGTTAGCTTTCCCAGGATCCATAGTTATTTTAATCAAAAGTGCCCAACCATACCAAATAACCCATTACCATGATTGGGTTACAGAGGATAAAGTTATTTAACTACTAGAAGTTTCTACAGGAATATGTAGGAACACCTCTATTTGAAACTGCATCTGGAATGCCATGACGTACACGCAATCTCTAACATGGTAGATTCATTTCGCATGAAAAAACGCTGAAATACGCGTTGAAATGCTGAATTGGTAAAAACCAAGCAATAACACCATTTTGGTTGGTTAACCATTGAGATTCCCCTTCCCTGCTTCGAAAACTAGCAATTCACTAACAATATAAACGAATTATAGCATGCCAATGAAGTGAGAAGAGACTATGACCTAATCTGGACACTGAAATATCCCAGAGTGCGTGGACTTTAACGAACGTTTCTAATTTGATTAAATTGTGTCAGGTCCCTAACACAGCCATCTGACATTAAGCAAACTTTACGCCTCTTCGCTGACACATTTTCGAGGCTTGTTTACCCTCTAGTAAACGCTTAAACAAAAGAACGCTGTTGTCGTAAGAGTATCATCTTGGCATGGGAACACGGTTTATGCTCGGAATGGCACTCTTCTCCACTGCATTCATCCGTCTGTCAGGCCTCTCAGTGACTGCCACTGGCCACGAGTTTTAAAATCAATTTATTATCTGGAGAGAGAGAGAGAGAGAGAGAGAGAGAGAGAGAGAGAGAGAGAGAGAGAGAGCAGTGAA
>UXSR01005228.1:0-60356 GCA_900604375.1 Mesocestoides corti
ACCACCACCACCACCACCACCACCACCACCACCACCACCACCACCACCACCACCCGCTCTATCCATGTGACCATTCAGACGTCTGTATTTTTACTGCCTCACTCATCTGTATCAGTTAACGCAACACAATTAATTTGAGCTGTCTATTAAACGGCTGTGCCTCGTCCTTTTCAGTCTTCCTCATCTTAGCGGGTACTCAAGGCAGGGTAATTGGCCTAGACTGACGCAGTGGCCCCGGCTTGGCTCAAGCCAACATGCTAGGGCCACCAACAACTGTAACGTGCCTTCAGCGCGCATTACTTGTCAGGAGATAAAACCAGCTAGTTAGATAGTTGCTTAATCACATTCCTGAAACCCGAAATTCCAAATTCACGAATTTGTTTTGTAACTGTTACAGTGGAACACTGGACACTTCATAAATCAACTTTTAAAATTAGTTTTTACTTCCCTTTCGAGGCGATACAAAGGCATCAGAATGGTGGAGGCGCACGGTAATGCCAAAATGGCGGCACAAGTGGTGATTTACTAAAGATCAGTGCGTTTTTAGAAAAAAAGTGCCATGCACCTCTAAGTGTCAAGGCGAATTCGAGATATCTGCATTAGAAACCGATACTGGCTGTAATTCTCACGTATCCTAATGCAACAGGCACTCCGAGACATTCTACAGAAACGAGAGCTCACAGAACATAGTCAACTATAACTGTGCAATAAAGCTATGGTGAAGTAAAAGGTAGCTGTCTGGCGTTTGTACCTGCCTCCAAAAGCCTAAGCTTACCCCTGACAGACCTCAAATGATACTGTTTGGTTCGTGTAATAGTTTAACTAAACGATAATGCATTTTAATGAGAGTTTGGTGTGATAGCTCACATATGAATACGACTAAGTCGTGTACGAATTGACCTTTCAAAATGCTATGACTAATTATTGGACTTCATAAATAAAAGCAGCTTAGACCAACCGTCATTTTGTGGTAGGTTTGAGCTGAGCTAATTAAGATAATGGGACTTAGAAAGATTCCTTTAAAAAGTTGTTATTTTTCCTTTAGGTAGTTGATTTAAGTATGCATTTTTGGCATTTTTTGAAGCAGATTCGCTTCGAAAATTCACATTGTTTTAAGATAAGATATTGCAAAATAGGTGAGTCATTGCTAGAAAATCCTTCTGAGCAAGCAATTATTACGTTTCAAAGTCGCAACACACAAATATATCTGTTTAAGCACTAGGTTGCATCATTCACTACGTCATTTTAAGTCAACTCAGCACAGCTGAGCAACAGTTCAATCATGTTACTGAAGCATAATAAATTCGGACCTATGCAAAGCTAATACCATTGATGAAACAACATTTTCGTTAAGCGTTACCTTGTGGTTTTTGCTAATCGAGAAAGCTTCACTAGACCATGCTAGGCGCTTTGGTCTCTGTGCAATTTGCTATCCACTGACCTACCCACCAAGGGATTTATATTCAGGCTTTAGTGTAGAGCAAGCCAGAACAAAGCACAGCGGTTTTTGCAAAGGATAAACTAGGGAACCGAAAAACCTCATCTAGAAGGCGACATACTGTTTTCCTCGACTAAAATGATTACGCAAGTAATAACATTTTTTTTCAAAGCAACTAATTAATAGCCGATTGTGGAATTAATTTCCTATAATCGTAGGAATTAGTAGGTAGATCTCTTCGCGGTTGGTGGTCACAATTTCCAAATCCACAGCAAATAACATGTCGACTTTTGGAAGTAAACAATACACTGGCTCACACAAACATAAGTTTTGTTCGTCAATGACGCCTTAAATGAGAGTGGCAGGACTTCTGTTTGCGTGTTTTTTTTTTCTAAAAAGCCATTCCACAAAGGTTTGTATTTTACGGTAATGAAAACAATCCTCCTCTGGAAGCTAGACCATTAATGGATGCGGTTTTCGGTATAAACTGTGTTGGAACAGCTAGCTTCGCATCGAGGTTTTCAAAAAATGTTTTAAAAACTGTCTCTATATTAATTTTATGTCTCTGACACTACGGAGACCAGGTGATAGACTATTAAAAATGTATGAATCGAAAATTTACAAGCAAAAGCTTCAGTATGCATAAAAGCTAAATGTAGTTGAAGGGAAAATCAGGCAAGCAGCTCCTAACAGCGCTAGAGATGTGTAAATAATTTTTAACCTTTTTTAGAGATCAAATTATGTTAAGTCCTTATTTATTCGGATTACTGTTTGCTTTTCGCAATAATGCTGCCTTGATTTTCAACATATTTCCCAAGTGTAGCAACGCAATTTCACAAAGAATTACGAAAATGATTAGATGAGTTGAGCAAAATGACATCAAATGAGAAATTTTAGCTTAAAAAATTTGAAGACTGATTCGAAACAAACACTACCATGACTGTTTGTTGGATTTCTTATCATATCATTAGAATTGCGGATGTTTTAAAAAAAACTCATATCCATCAATTAACAAAAAAGGAATCATTTTAAAGGATCCCTCATTTTTGAAGTATTCCTGCAAAAAGAAAATTACTGAATCGAATTTCTATTTTGCAGTCACCACATCTAGGATTTCTTCGGGTTCTGTAACTCACGATGACATGCAAAGACACGCAAAAGCAAAGGGTACATTATCTTGTTACGCAATACTACTCAAGAGTAGCAGTCTGGATTTGTCAAGGCGGTAAGCAGACTAGCCTTATTAAGCACAGTTCCATCATCAAAATATCCTGTTAATCAAGAAGTCCGAGTCGGAAGGGTCGGAATTCGCTCGAATATAGTTGGATCACCGCGTGTGGAAATATAGACACACACGGTAACTAGCAAGATCTATTTAGAGGAACTTTTAATCGCCTTGATGGAAAAAATGACCTATTTGATATCTCTGCATTTTACGCCTGTTGATATCATTCATCTACTACTTACCAACTCCGGCGGAATCAGTCATTTACATGTAGAATGGAACTTCGGGGTATTCTAAGACATTTTAACCATTTTACAGCTCAATACTTGTATTTGTCCATTCTTACACTATCCGAATTCAGGAGGGTCAAATAAATTGAGTTATTCTGACGCAGTCCACCTAAAGACTCAATCATTTAAGTCAAGACAGAACACGAGTAAAATGCATCTCCACTAACCGGGAGCATTCGAAACCTGTTACAGCAGCACTTACATCGTTGCTGTGTTTCAAACCAGATGGGGAGAGAGCTCTCAAGTGTTACTAAGATCGGTTGTCAACATAGTCTAAATCCTGTGGACGATCAGTGTTCACGTGCAAAGTACTCAGGTGCAAAATACACAGAGTAAATAAATTTACTGTGATTGGCACATAATTTGAGGATACCTTTGCCCATGCTTACCAACAAACAACAAAGGTTCGGTAGAAAGTCCGGTCTTATTTCCTTAATTGAAGAGTCGAAGCTAGTCTGTAAAATAGGCCATAATAGACAATGACCTTAACTGCAGGGAAATGATCATTGAAACACCTAAAGTGAAATAAAATTTAGCTTATTTGGCGGTGCATTTAGAACACATCTCACATGTATTTGTGGCGAGCAGCAAGCGAACATAGCAATCGTGAACCAGCACGATGCAGTGCACTTCATGTAGGTATGTTTGTGCTGAGATACCGTAAACTGACAACTTGTTACCTTGTACAACCACATTGCTACTGCATCAACAAATTAGATGAGCGACGCGTCATTTGCACGTCTTCCCTTCTTTCGGTCGGGTCGTGTCAACGCAGACAGTCGGTTCTGGTGTGGCGCTCAAACCGCACCGAGAGGTGCAAAGTATTACTTGCCTGAATCTTAAGCCAGTGTTTTATTTAGTAAACATCTTAGGCGGCTTAAATTGCTGCTGAACAAGGGTTTAGCCCCACCAACTTACACAGCACAAACAGTGAACCTTGTACCTCAGTGTGAGTGAGAAGGGAGTCATCTCTCATCAGACGGTCACAAAATAAACACAAATTTCGACTGCCAACCAAACCTATTAACAGAGACTGTCGGTGAATCTTAATTACTTCAAAAAATGTTTTTGGCTTGGCTATATCTACCAGCTGGTAGTACTCAATTAATTATCTAATGAAACGTTTCATTTGGACTAGAAGAGCCCAGTGATGGCTGATAATGGTTACAAGATACTTCGTGCCGCTCTATGCTGCAAAAATCCCAAGTAGTAAGGCTTACCAGTTCCCCAAATTTCCATTTCCGTGAAGCGTAGATCCACCCAGTATCTACCTGGTCTTAACAGGGAAATTTTTCAGATAATACCAACTCTAAATGGTGCTAAATAGTGCATAAAATACTCATCCTTATAATCGTTTGCCATGTTTATAATGCAGCACTTCATAATCAGTATTAGTAGTGGGACAAAATCGCCAAAACGTTTTCTACGTTGGATGCTCAAAAGCATTGCTGTTCAATCCCAAAAAATCAGCATAGTAGTACCAAGTCCTAAGTTACTTCAGGCCAGGGAAGTTGTCAAAGTCACTTCCCAAACAAGTACATCAAAATTTCGGTTGGACAGAAGCCTTTTTTTCGACAATCACTTTTACACAGAGACGACAAGACAGGTGAGCGCATTTACACGAGCCTTTTTAGGCGGAAGTTTGTCGTTTCTGATTTTAAAATTTCCCTCCACCAAGAAAACCTGCTTCAGAGCTTTCGACGATTAATAACTGAAAAAGTCTGTGCCTGGGATAGTGAAGGTACCAATTTATCACGCAAAAAGTGACATTTTTGCAGAGAATTTATAAGTGCGTTCTAAAGACCTGTCAGCCCAAATCGAATTTCTAAATTTAACTGCGTGTGTAATAAAGTGGCGTCTTCTCAAGGAGGATGCGAAATTTAGACTGCGATAAAATTTAACGTGTCAACTTGACAATAATTGGTTTTCTTACGAGATGAATCAAACATCTTTCTGGAAGTAGCAGTGAATATCATGCCGAATCGCTTGTCACATACCTGCGATTAAGGCCACAGTTTATAGTGCCTCATTCAACCACACCTGTTAACCAATCACGCTTTGATTTCGGCATTACAAGTGAAAATTACGAGTGTAATGAAACTAATGTTAATCGATAACGTCTCAACTCTTCTCCCTTTCAACCACTTACTATAGTTAACTCGGCCTTAACATCTCGGATTAGTATGCCAGTAATTTTAAACTTCAAGGCCAAAACCAAGAGCTGCTTGATGCTCAATGACAATTTTGAACACTTTTTCCATGATAATTATCCGATATCAAACCAAGTGCCCATTACGATGGAATTATGAGTCATGCAGTGCAGTGGTCAACTAAATTATTGTGGGCGGGGCCAAGTTTCCATTTACGAGGGGACCATCAGCCCTGTAACAACCGGCTTTTGTTAAGTCACGGATTTTTTGAAGAAAGGTCATGCCCTCTGCACCAAGCTGCCAGAATTTCTCCGGATACGTATTTATTTCTGAGACTGTCTATTTACTCTTGGCAAACGAGTGAGCGCGCCAGCATTCAGAGCAATAATTAGCTACATGTGATTGAACATTGACATTAATAGACTAAAAAATTACCTTTTTCGACTCAAACCAGCTCTACGTCCCCATAACGCGACTGAAAATGCGTGTGGTGCCGCGCCGTGTTTTAAACGTCGACAGTAAGCTTACGGTTTGGTATTGGACTTTTGTATGATAAGCGGAAAAAAACTAGACAGAATAGAATTTCCAACAGCGGTACTTGAACACGGGCTACACACAAAACCAATTTTCTCAGTAACCGATATCTGCCAATCGAAATATTTTCAATGTATCCAAGACTTATCAATATTTGCTTGTAACCAGGCTGATGATCCCCTATTTAGATTTGTCTAGCAACTAGAGGATGAATTTGATTGGGTTGTCTTGAATTTCAGGTGATTCCGCAAAATCTCTTCCTCGTTTGACTCAAGGACTTTCTGCGACTTCCTTCTTTTCACCGTTGGAACCCCATTCGTCATCCCAAATCCACCCTCCTACTTTACCGGCAAAATCTTTGGACTTTTGGAAAGCTCTGGCGGGAGCTATTCAATTTAGTTCTCGAGGTATTATCCATCGCTAATGTAGACCTCCATGATCAAAACTGCGGAACCAGGAAATGTGCCCTTCTTGTGCTTTGAAATGATATCTGTGTTGTTGGCCATTAAAAATTGTCATTTAACCTTTTATCCTGATGCGACGTCAAATTGGAGCGTGTGAGCTTGCCCGCTGTCACTGCTAATAGGTTAGCCTACTGGCAAGACGTCCCACCTCATTAGTACCGCAAGGTTACCTCAAAGGTTTCAAGAGCCAGCTGATTTTTCTGTAGATACTTTTAGGTCTTCCAATCAACCTCTGTAATTTTATTCCGGTTTCTACTGGTAACACGACAACAGAGACATTTTGGCAGCCTAATGGGTGTCCTGAGCCCTGAGTCACTCCATTTTTGTTAGTCCAAAGTCAAAAAAACCATTAACAACAATCAGGAGTCTGGTATGTTGCCACCACGACGTTACCTAATGTAACACATACCATCAACAACCCAAAATTAAATCAATGACGGAATTCAAGACGTCCAGTCCTTGTTCGATTTTGTACGATTCAGGTAATCATTAATACTAAATTTATTGATATTTAAAAGGCCTTTTTACCAATCAGCGTGCCATTTGTCTGGTCGTGCTAGTGTACTAATGCTTCAAGGCAAAGCTCCTAACCACTCAATCTGTTGGGCAATTAGAAATAGCCGAACGCTATGCGTAGACTCATTCAAACTAGGCAAAACTGGGAGTCTCGTTCCCTGCAATTAAAGTGAAAGTGATAATGCTTTCAGAATCTTAAAAACCCACTCCGAGACAGTAAAGCCTATGAATCCTACAAATAGTCTAATTAGCCAACCAGGATATAGCATATCTGTCGTCATTACCCAACATCTTGTGTCAATTGGCAGACAGGCATGGCGGGTATGATGCCTTACAAGCTACTTCCCTCGAACGATTCTCCTTTATTTTCACACGAACCTCACTCTAAGGACAAAATGACTAGTGATTCTTTTCCATTAGTCCAGTTTTCCTTGACTTTTTCTCCCTCTACTTATTGTTTGCCTTCTAGGTACTGGTGATTGGACCATATTGTAAATAGGCATTAATACACGGCGAGAGCCTTTTTCCAACACTCCCGTGAAATGCTTACCAGGAAAGCCTTTCGGAATTAATTATACTGTCTGATCACTTCACTTGAATCACTGTAGCTGCTTAAGTCTAAAGGGAACTACATGTTATCATACTTAGACACTATGTACACCGGTAAACTCATTATGTTATTTAGTTTTCATAACTTAGAAATGAACATTTCTGAACGATTCCTTCCATATCAACATTTCTTAGGGATGATCCGCATGCCTTTAACCCATAGTTCTTAAGCTAAAATTTCTTTATTCGAAAATACGCTTTAAAAATAAACTATTTTCATGTAATCTTTTGTTCCAGCAGTGAAAATGTGAGTCTTTCTTCTCGCTGAATTAAACAAATGTGTCTGTAGTGACGGTTCGGGTGGTTCGCAGTGAATTTCGGCGCCATCGTCTTTCCAGTTTTGTGGCTGTCTTAGTTCGTAATGCCACCTCGCAGTTAACATAACAATTCTGAAAACATTGCTCTATAATCATGGAAATGTTTGCAAATGTTTTTCCTGTATATTATTCAAAAACTCCATAGATTAATGTCATTTTCTTACACAAATGCATTTATTTTTTGGTCTCACTTTGCTAACTTGATTCGTCTGTCTTGAGTGACTGAATGTGGCATTTTTTCGCGGTCAGATATCTTCTCATTGACAATCATTATCAAGTTTGCTACGTTTAATTAGAAGTATCATTGCATGCCTTGGGTAAAAAGAGATTTTTTCGGGGTGAATTTAAAGTAAGGATTATCTAACCTGCAAAATGTTCCATTCAAAGATTGCCAGGCATCTAACCATTGCTTTTAGTAACGGAGTGAATACACATTGCAGCATAAAATCTGCCCCAAAATGCTCAATCCTGTGCTTTCTCATACATGCTCGGCTGGTGAGGGAATCCTAACTCCTTATAAAATAAAAATGATAACAATAATATGGATAGTCAGTGCTTTTTATCTTTCTACTCTCTAAGGATTATTCATCATATTGATCTCGTCCTTCGCATCATCTACGCGAAAACTGGGCACATTTGGGGTTTTTATCCTTTTTACCGCGCTTGGTAGTAATGGTGACTTGTACATGTGAAAAGATTCTGGTAGCGAAAAAAGCCTGAATCGCTTCACACTAGAAGGAAAACAACACGGTTCCAGCCCCTAGAATCAGACTATTAAGTCTGATTCATTGGCAAATAGGCTTTTTTCAAAGAATTTCATGGAAAAGCTGTTCTTGAGAGTACACACTGCTTTACATTCACATGTTGGTTTTTCTTTAAAAGTATACGTCTTGTGTTAATTGGCGGACTTTTCCCAAGGTTACCGATTTCGGGCCATCTAGTGTAGTCACCGTTACTTTCCCATTATTCCCAAAGGAGGTAAATATGGCCTTTCTACACTTAGGTTATCTAGGTGATATCCGCTATGCCTTTATCGAACAAACTGATCCGTCTCGTGCTTAATTATAAAATTTGCGGATCTTAACATTATAAGAAATGTGAATATTAGGTAATTTTTTTGGCTGGTGGTCTCATTAGTAAGACCACTGCTGCTTCAGTGACAAGTCTTCACAAAATCTCATAGACTAGACGATCATTCTGAAATGAAACCACAGCAATTGACTCAGAATCAACCTTGGCACGTGTGTTCATCGGCATTTTCAGGCTAAGTGCCAAAATGCGCAGTATAGGTTTAGAAATCAAAGGGTTTGGCGCGAGTCCAGCCAGACGTGGATATGATGGCCACATTTATGCATATTTATTCTAAACACCAGTTAAACCTGGACAGTGAACGTCGCGATCCCACTGAACAATCAGGTCTGATTTTCGAGGTACCTTTAATGAAAATCCAACTTCTCCCGACCAGGTTACTCTCCGTTTACATTGGTCGGGAGTTGAAAGTCAAGACGAGTCACGTACATTAGTACAATTGCAGGTCAAAACTATTTTCTCATTACTTGTCTCTAGGAGACTTCCTTGACTATCATGACAAATATGTGCACTGTGGTTACTTTCTTACAGCAGCCTGTGACAAAGCCATAAATCGAGAGATCAGGGGCTCCTATTGACAAGCAGGTGGCAAGCGCCGTCAGCGGATGCAGAACGAATGCACAGGCGTGGCTAAACGGGTGTTTGGAATTGGTAAGACGCGCCACTTATCACGTGACTTTAGCCATTGTGCTTGTTTAAACTGCACAAGCGCTTCACTAATTTACGTTACTTCGTGCCTTTTTTTGGTAAATCGGCGATGTCGTGTTTATCGACCACATTCAGTGCTACAGGGATTTACAGATGTGTTCCACTGGCAATAATCTTTTCTTAGACTGCAAATTTTCCTACCCACAGTCGTCTTTGCCTAAGACCCGTTTGACTCGGTGCTATTTCCATCCACCACCAACTGCCTGTCCTGATTTCCAATCACAATCAAACGCCACTTCGCATGGTCAATCTCATTTGGCAAAACCAGTAATTGTCTTTGGCCGTTATCCTTGTTACTAGCGCGACGTTTTTGTCGCTACCACATGTCTGAGTTGCAACACTAGGAGCATCCACCACCAACAATACGTGTCCAAAAGTTCTCCTTAACAAACCTTACATGTGTTCAGCATCACGCTTGAAATTTCCCGCGTGTCTTCTTGCAGAGGGCTTAAGAGTTGCGGAAAACTTGACCAGTTCCCTTCTCTGCCACCAGGCTCACCAATAAAGCGCTGATTCCATAGATATATTTTCCCCAATGTGTAAAACGCGGTAGATTTCATATGTACTAGAACTTGTGAGGCTTTGAATTCAGTATATTAAGCACCAATATTGCTTTGGCTGTCAAAGAAAGCATTCAATTACCGTGAGACTCCATGATACCCTTCAGGTGACCACTTCCACTTAATTCTAAGGTCGCCATCATTGGCCACCTCCAAATCAGCCTTGCTTGTGGGTGCTGTTTTATCATGGGACAATAACTTAAAAACAGAGCTATTCTATTGTTTTGGCCTAACTCCAAGCCTCCATGAATAAGTGATGAGATGGCACAGATTTTCATTCATCTCTGAAAGCAAGTTTTATACAGAAATTCTTTGTTATACTCATAAATTTCCATTTTGTTGGCCCAGGATTTCGTAAACGGGAGAAGAGGGACATTTAGCAGTCAAGTAACTCGATATAATTGTCTACCGACTCCGGTTTTGGACCAGTTTGAACTTCTGATTTACACGCCTTGCACTGTTAGATTCGAGTCATAAAACAATTAGAATGGGCTGTTTTCGGTTGCAGGTTTATTGTTAATTCGCGATCTTCCTGGAAGCAATTTCCCACCCTGAGAAAGTGGCAGGCAACATATTCAGTAATCAGTTAGGGTAAGTTTCCTCTGTAACAAACTATGGGAACTGTCCTGGTTTCTTGCTCAAGATAAATGTCTGAGGAAGTGAATTTCTCCCATCGCAGTCAAAGTACAATCATCCCCATCTCATTTAAAGTAAGCCGTACCCATGCTGAAAGCAGAAAATTTTCTGCTTTGTTCCATAAGTTCCCGGTGGCTGCCACCTCCTAGGAAATAACAGTTTAACCGGCTAAGATGATAATCTTCTTTCGCCTCGTGAGTCCGGTCATCCTAATTGGTCCACATAATGCGAGCATCTGATTGTCAAAAGTTAAAATAACTCCATTCGAATAGCCAACTGTCCATTACATGCATATATTTGTCTAATTTGCCGAACGAAATGCCGTAACAAGATCGTATTGTTGGAGGCACTAGTATGGGGTCTTGAACCACACCTAGGCCGCCACCGTTGCCGCATTGGCACGAGAACGCCACACTTATTCGCGTTTAGACTTAGAACACCGGATATGGTGGCGACAACCAATTGCCAAATAGTTGTCCTGTGGGTGCATTCAGAGGTGGTGCATGGCTAATGCGGTTGTTGACCCATGCAGTCCAGATGGACTTACAAAAGTACAAATGGCCAGCTAAATGAAAGGGGGAAGTGGGTACAGTACATGCACAGGGCCGTGAAAGCAGACGGTCCCACGTGACTGACGGACAAGCTGTGAAAAGAGGTCGGTGTATTGGAGGATGCGACGTTATAGATTGAATCAACACGATTCACGACAGTTTCATTCCGTCCAGTCTATTCTGGTACACGACGATTGCAGTCCACTCCAACGAGTTTACCAATCCGCAAAAGCAGCTATATTGGCCTAGCTATTCAATTTAGTACCACGGCTATCAAAGCTGCACTTTCTTTGTGTTGGTGGACTTGGAAACTAGGAGGTTTCTTAAAAAAAAGAATATACCGGCAAAGTGGAGACAATCAAACCATGAGAATACAGGCTCAGAGTTAATAACAAGCACATTCGTTTCCCACTTCCATGGAAGGCTTATGGCTAGCAAGTGGAAAAGACAACAATCCACGAAAAAACTACGAATGCTGCAAATTAAAATAAACTTGAGCAACACATGAGTGTTTGGGAAGCGTGGTTGAGAAAAAATATTTAGTGCTAGGAAGGAATGACAGGAATAAAAATTCACAAATTCTGTTGCCAAAAGTGAAAAAAATTATTCAGTTTGTCGTAACTTTCACTTGCGAGTCGTGTCCATCAGCTGAGAACTGACTTAAATTTAGTTGCTTTGGTGGTCCCCAGTCTCAGCTGCGCGAAGATAAATTTAGCAAGGGTGAGCATTTTCATTGCATGATGCTTTTTTGCTACAAAATAGGAAATAACGCTTATAACAATCACACAGAGTTGTCGTATCCATGGAGATGACGTTTATAATAGATGCATGTGGTGTTAGAGACTCCTAGGATGCGTAATTTGATCCGATTTGTCGTCTCAAAAATCAGTAATTCAGGAAACTGAAAATTACCTGAGTCGTAGGTATTTGCAATTTAGTAAACCTAAGGCTTGTGAAGGTGAATAATGTTTTACACAACCAATTAGCGGAGATGGGAGTTGGATTCTGGACACAGTGAAGTTTAGTGTGGAGACTCTGGACCCAGTAAGGTGATCAAGTCATCGAGATAGAAAGGGAACCCAGGTGGCCACCACAAAGCAGAAACGTTTTACCATGAAAAGACCAGGCCACCTTATCGAAAATGACCAATTCACCTCGAATTAAATCCATCAAGTAATACTCGAATTGAACCCATCAGTTTCTACTACAATGGAATTAAGCTATTTCTTGAAATGGCACATTACTGACCGATTGCATGTTTTAAAACTACATTTGAAGCAATAAATCGAACCTGGGCGTCAATGCGAGTTTCAAGAATTGTCACCAGTTGCAAATATTCCTTTCTACTTCTGCAATTTCAGCCGACTTTGGTTTATTGAAGCTGCTCACGGAGTTAGTCGGAAAGTAGGAATCAGAAACTGGTGTGCCAAGATTAGTGGAGACTTGTGGTAGCATTTAATTACAAACTCCTTCAGGGATATGTTGAAATTCCATTTACTCGAAAATGCTACAGGTAGAGTTGAGCTTGGCTCGACTGCTCTATACTGGTAGCAGGGGTGACAAAGAGGACTAGAGATGGCTGGGACAATCATTGATTAGATTGCTCAGCCTACTTGCGTGATGTCGCGCCACTGGGCGTAACAAAATAGTGTCGGACACATGGGGTGTGTTGATCACAACAGCCAGAAGGAACCTGTAAAAGTACAAACGGCGGGTAGTGTGGGGGAGGTACACGCACAGGGGTGTGTGAGCAAACGGTTTCGCCAGATCGATTGGGGCCTTCCTGAAAAGAGGACCAGTGTGGCGGTGAATGTGACGACTACAAACCAAATTTAGTTAAATTAACCTTCACAATATTCCTGCAGTAACAGTCAACTTCTATGGTTTTTGCTTATTAAATTGCACATATTTAGCACTTGTCGTGAGGACGCTGAGGTTAAGTTTACTTGTTTGTGGAAACTCCCTAGGTACCAAGTCGGTGTAACACGACCTACCTGGCTTGCGTAATTTCGGTGTTGAAGACTAGCCCTAGAGCATGCACGGTTTTAGACATCAGCAACCAAGATGAGTGTTTTGATTGAAAAAAACATCTTTAAGGAAGAAGAACAAGTTAGACAGTGCAAGTACTTTAAAACCACGGAAATCAACACCGCCCATCGGAGATATCAGACTCTGAATTTAGTTAATATACATCACCAACAGAGTACTTTGTTGACAGAACTATTCCGCCTCTAAAAATATTACACGTCGAGACATCGTCCCACTATTCCGAATTACGCCAAAGTCGGTATTGCTCTACCAACATGACATTGGACTGTGCTAATGTCTCTGGTTACACTCTGGTCATTTTTTTGTTATCGTGTGGGTTCACAACGCCAAGTTCGCCAACTTTTACTGATTTTGTGAAATTTTAAACAGCAAACAAAACCAACTTTCATTTCGTTTCCGGGTTTGTTGACTATCCTATATTTAAGTGTTTGCTAAGTATCGTCAAGGCTGACGGCTCATTGGGCTTTCAAAGTTGCCCTACTCATTTTTTTGTTTAAACTAACAGCGTACTTTGAGCGACTATGTAAATAAACACTTTTTCTGCTCTATTAAAATATCAAATTGCCTAAGCAAACTGGCTCAATTCGAAATATCAAAGAGATAGACGTAAGTAGCTAAAATCATTTAGTATTAATAGATGCTGGCGTGAGTTTATGGGTATTTTTACAACAAACTGCGCTCCGACCAATTCTGGGAACTCGTATACGTTATTTAAAGCGCAAGGTGTGTAAGTCTTTCAAAAAAACGCGAACAACGGGGTGAGTTTAGCGAGCAGCGTTAGAAGACGTATCTAATGGCCACTGGGAGGGGCGGTCGAGGAACAAGTACAGTAAATAAAGGGAAACGTTAGCTGGCCCAGGTCAGAAAAAGGTTAAGGGAGGGTGGGAGACCGGTGGTATAGCAGCCACATATCAAGTTAATTTACAGGGAGATATCCGCGAACCCGTACTGGCAAGATTGAGTACGCGAAGGGTAGAAGCGAACTGGGTTGAAGGTCCTTTTAGTGCGCCAACGCGTCGGTCCAGGCTCTTAGCGGGGTGTCGCTATTCCCTTCATAGCTGTAGCTTTGTTCCACACCCTCAGTCAGTGGATGGGACAGAATGTGCGACGTGAGGCCGCCTCCTGCCCGACGCATAGAGGTGTCCTCAAGGGGCCCCTCATTGCCGTTAAGGTAGCCATTGCGTCGTTTGTAGTCGCCTGGAGAATTGCTAGGAACGCTGCCGGCGTTCAAGGCTGACTGTTTGGTCACCATTAAGGCGTCATTCGGCAGAACTTTGACTGCACCACTCAGATTCCCTTGATTACTCGACGGCGCGAAGGAAGACTGCTGTAAGTGACCGCCGTAAGTCCACGACTGGTCCAGCTTCGAGGAGGTCGTTGGTTTTCCGTTAAGGTCGTAAAAACCGGCTGGAGGGGTGATGCTCGTTAATTCACTGTGTTGCGCAAACGTATCCCCCATGTCCCCTGTGCTTTGATCATACAGCCCACCATTTATGCCTAGATAAAGGAGAAAATTGCAAAGGCCATATGTGTCGACGCCAATTAGCTCTTTACCTTGACACGAACATGTGTGCGAACGTTTGTTTGTAGGATAACCTTTTTTGACTGCAAGTGTGCCTAGTGTTTATGGTCTAACATCAACAAAACGGACTATGAAGTTGCTTATAAGTTGGAAAAATTCATTCCACAGCGACTTCACGTGACGCACCATATCTTCCAATGTGCAATGACAATGCTGATGAGTTCACGACACAAACCCTGTCGCCACCTAGGAAATAAAGATCGGTCGTGTGTTACCCCTTGAATAGGCACGTTCTAATTCCCTATTCAGGATGGCGATTACGACGTGGGACATCCTTGGTAATTATGCGACTGTGCAATAAAGCCAAGGCATGACTGCTTTCCAAATATGTCCTTGGTATTCAGTGCCCGAAAGTTAAAGTTAGCGCCACGGTCGACGGACTCGTAACATGTGTTTAGTCGGACCCACCCCTCACACAAATTATATGAGGTCACATACCTCCTAAACGGCCAATGCAGTCTAGTAACTGCGCTGTGCCAAAATTGCTTTTACTTTGTAGCCACGGCAACATGAATCCAGCAAATGAAAATCGACGCTACTTACAGGTCTTTTTAAAATCATTCACGCCTGCTTTTAAAGGGCTTAAGGCATGTGATTTCTGAGTCGGTAAGTTTTTGGGATATTTAGTTAGTGAGCTTGTTGACATCAAAACTTACCACGCAGTTCAACCGGCTGTGTAGTGATGCCATTGTGATCGAATCCATTCTGTCCAGAACCCTGTCCGTCTTCAAAGCGTACGGGACTTCCTGGATGCCCATCAACTGTTCCAGGGTCGCCCTGTCCAGAGACGGCTCCCACGTAGCTCTGCATACACGTACTTGCCGTGGCACTTGAAGGATTAGCGTTGAATGGGTAAGCAGCGGTGTGGTGACCGGACGACCTTGAGGGCTGGTTTCGTAGAGCAGATGGTCCACTTCCTACTCCCGAAGGGACGGTATGGTCTGACAGAGAGGATCCGTCACTGTGGCTGCGCCACATGGGATCTTTTGGGACTGTCCCCTTTTGGAATGACATTTGGTACTGCGGCCAGTTATCCCCAGGGCACGGTTGACCCGACGGGTACATCTGCTGCGATGGCGGCGTTCCAGAACCCTGAGCAGCTAGCATCTTTTCATTCGCAGCCAGGGAAACATAGAGTGGATTGAAGGGCGCCTTTGTACTGGGCGAAAGTCCCCAGGAACGCCCAACACTGGGGTAGGTAAGGACGGAGCCATTTCCTAGGCCGCTGATTGGCCCACAAACTGCTGCATCAGCAGCTGCCTGACGAATTGTGTCTGGTGTGCATTTGCAACCGAACCGACAGGTGCCGCGACATCGCTTCCGACGAAAACTCCGCTTCGTACGACAGATCCAAATGCAGGTGCATACTAGAATGATTAGGAGGACGAGGGAGACGCAGGCTAATACCACTGTAGCGATAACCCAAATTCGAGGGGAGCTGTTAGCCATGACTGCGTCCCAGAAGTTGGGTGGCTGTTTTTGCGACGGTTCACCGTTCATCGACTTGTCGCCGGTTTTATCGCCTGCAGCAGGGATTAGGGGAGCTGGGATTACTGGCATGGAGGCCATTGCGGGTGACCTGGGTGAGGTAGTCGTTGACGTAGTCGTGGTGGTTGTAGTGGTGGAAGTCGTGGTGGTCGGCGGCTCGGGGCATCGGTGTGATTGGACGCACAGTGCTTGCTCAGCCGATTTGGCCGCTTCGATCATCAGGAAGGGTGGAGAGCTCGGATTTGAGTTTATGAAACTGGCCGCCAAAGAAAACTCGGGGAAGGAATCGCTAAGCATGAAAGTTATCGTATCTTTCTGCTTTCGGCTGCGGTAAAGCTAGAAATCGACAAAAAGGAAACTTAGTAGTTCTCTAAATAAAAGCTATTTTTTGTGCTCGACATTTTAGCCAGTTTTCGGCAATACGTTGTTCTCTGATCCAACGAATTTCTGAGGAAGTGGAACAGATCTCCAAAACACATCACGCTCCAAAAGGTCGTACACATTCTGCAAATCACAACCACTTTTATTAGGGAATTCAGCACAAAGAACTGTGATGAAGTGGACAAAACACCAAATTAAGTGCAGTCATGAATTGACTCTCATCTACGAACTCCCTATCATATAAAAATTTAAGCTGTAGTGTGGGGGGTGATTGGCCCCTTTAAAGGGGAACCAAGGAATAAATAAACTCAAGATAATAAAAAAACCCATCGATTCTAATTGCTGGGACTTAATGACTGCCGAGGCAATAAAGTTGCGTGTGCCAGTGTCCATTCTCCACGAAGGTGGTACCGTGCTCATAAAAACTAAAGGGCTTAGGGGTGGTTTAATGATGGTAAGCAAAGTTTTACGGGAATGTAATCCATCCCTAGTGTACAATGACGCTTTCATTCTGCTAGGTAATTGATGGGGAGACAGACGGTAGTGTGAGAACCGCCCGACTAAGTGTTTGAGGGTACGAATAGGCACGCGAACGAAGACCTACCCACGAGAAGTCAACACTCATGCCCAGCTATCGTTTCTTGGTGTCACAGTTCGCATGAAGCTGAACTTTATTTACTTTTGGATGGATACAACAGACTAAGATGGCTTCCAGGGCCATTCGCGGAATGTTTCGACGACATTGTAGTAGGCAGAGGTCAGGTAGACGGTGATTGCAGTTAATTCCAAATGCATTTGACAATTTACATTTCGTTGAGTCATCGGCCTACCCTGACCAATGGCAGTCAATGTTTTACAAGGACTTGGTTGGCGTGGAATCATTGAAGACTAGCTCGACGTTGTGGTTGTTCAAGGGATAAAATGTTTCGACGCCAAGCTGTGAGTGTATGCTTTCGCAATTCAGACTTTCCACTCCGGTAGCGCCTAAAGGGACAATCTGTTTCAACGGGTTAAACAGAAACAGCAAAAACCATCGACGCTTGGCACTTTTCAGCATCTCCTATGTCAACGTCACAGTTGACGTTAGCCACCACATGACAGATTGAGGGATTTTAAACGGCATATTCAGCATCTCACCTCTACCGAAATCTTCGGAACGAGCTACCTGGCGGTGAGACGGTCAGACGACTACCGTGGACGCGTGGGCGGACGATGAGACTACCCCACCGTGGGGGCACGGCGTGGGCAGTGGATTGGGAGGGAAATTTTATTGCTAGACCTTGTCATGTTGGTAATATGGCCATAAACGAAGTCCTAAGGAAATGTCGCAAGTCCTAAGGCCTGTAAAATACCGTGGGTGGTCACTCACTTGCTACTTATAAAATTTTTCCCCTAGGAGGTGGAATACAGCTAAGCAGCGTAGTTTCCCATTCAAACTTGCACATTTGTACACAAAATCAAGCGACTCACGACGAGGAGAATTGTGACGCTGTCACTTGATTGAAAAAAATACTTCCGTATTTTGTTTGTATGGGTTAAACTCTAAAACAATGATATATTTGCCACCATATGCCAATCAAAGAGCACGGGGAATAATAGGCACCTTTCACATTGCTACTGAGTCCCTTGAGGAATGGGATATTTAAAAATTAAAAATGAATTATTTAAACAAGTGACTCGTTTTAGAGAGGCATGTCATAGCATATAGCAGGAATAAAAGGTGTTTAAAGATAAAAAAATAGAAGAACCGTAAGAAAATCTCGCAGTTATGGGAAGAAATGGGACAAGGAACGAGGGAGATTCTAGACTACGAAAAGCATCACTGGTATGTTGAAAACACGCCTAAGCCACCAGTCTATGGTCTTGCAGAGGGCTGAAATTGGGAAATTGACCACACAATTTTATGACTCAGAGCTGCCTGTGTGTAAATGGATAAGCAGACAATAGAGATTGGGATCCTACCAGAAGGTAGACTCCTGTCTGTGGGAACAAGGGTCTTGCTGATGATATCATTCAAAACGGTGACCTAGTTGGTGACGTTTGTCCTGCTTACGTCCCAAACAGCACTGGTGCGTTTTGGTTCAAGAAACGATTGCGGAATACGATGCCTTGTAAATACACAAAGTGAGCAAAACTTGCTGATATTTTGCGCCAGTAGGAATTAAGAGACCTGTTGTAGTAGTAGTTCAGGCGCAAAATGGCGATTTCGGCGCCGCGAGAACTGATTATTTGCGTGATAACTCGTGAATAAATGCATTCTCCTGTACAGAGGAGCCTCGATCAAAAACACAATGCCCTGGTAAATGCAGATATTTTGTCTGCTGTGGGGTAAAACGCACTCAGAATGAAGTTCTGCTGTCTCGAATGTCGTGGAATTAATAAAAGGCCCTTTGCCGGCGAATGCTTAGGTCAAAACAGCTGCACACTGCACCCACACACTGCACTGCTATAGGTCAATTTATGGGACGTTCAACTGATTTACTACGGACGCCAGCGGTAAAGATAAGGTGAGCCGATTTTAGAACAATACACTCGACGAACCGCGAATTTGTTTACATTTGCGAAAAGGTTTCAAGCTAATGTCAACTTCAGCCTGTTTTGCGTGCCGTGCCAGTGGATAATTAGCCACGATTGCATTGTTCAGCCTCTTCACGATTGGCAGCAGCCACGCATGATGCGAAAGCTGATCCAAAAACCAACAAATACTAAAATTTAAGTAACGCACGTTTGGCAACGTTGCTCAACGTACCAGTGACCCCCTACTTGTCCTATCCATTACCTCTGGAGAATTTTGCGGGTAGGAGAGGCAACGTACAAACCGAGAGATGACACGCCGAACGCTTACCTTCTTAATTAGAAAAGTGCATTTCACAGAGTCCACACTAATAGCGCTTTGACAGATGAGTTACCAACGCAGCCCAGACGTTTAATTCACTTCAAAATCAAAGTCAGTTAATTAAAATGTCCCTGAGTAGCTAATTCCACTCAAGAGAAGCCAATTAGACGCGTATCAACGGCACTTAAGTGGTGGGTGAATACTAGCTTTAATGCACTGCCAGCGCAAGTTAATTCCCACTCAAAAAACAAAAGCACCATTACCACGGCAAACTGTCCTGTCGTATCCATGTAGAGTGATCTTGTTCGCTGCTGCTTGTAATTTAGCGGAAAGAGCACGAGTTGCCTCACATCATATTTGAATCAGCTATTTTAAGGGACAAGTAATCTCACTTCTTTATGTAAATTTCGCTACGATGAAAGACGCAAAGCCTTACATGCCCCCTAAGACACATGGGACGAGTGCTGATGGATGTTTGCGGAGCCAGATAAATTTCTTTGGTCGCCTAAATTCGCAAACCGTTTCCCCGAGGAATGATAGTAGAGCGTGCACCGTTGGAAAGACATTTCTGTCACAAAGGGACGGCAGTTTGCTGCGACAGAAGCAAAATCGCTTCTTCCGGTCAAGCCCTCTGATAGGACTTGTTGACGATTTAGGGTGGGGTGTGCCTGTGCGCCCGTTGGCGTGTCTGAACCAAAAACTACCAGCGTTTGAAGTGAGAATGGACTTAACTGCAGGGAGGAAGAGAGACAACAAGACCATGGAGTTTAGGAAGGGGAGTGTGCTTCTATTTCGAATGCGAAAGTACACCTTACACACTCGAACATGTAGTGATCACTAGGCATCAAGGTAATCACCGACATTGAGTTAGTGACGAATGAATTAGAACAAGTACTACCAGTCACTTTGCCTCCGGAATTTCACATTACAAGATCGAAAAAAGAACCAGCACACGAAGGCATCAGCGTATCGATGAGAAAAACGCAGCAGAAATAACCATTAGTGACCAAAATGGAAACCAGAAATTGGGGAATTTAAGCAGACTTAGCAGATTTTTCAATGAAATCCCCATGGGCCATTGTTGTTTGAGTGAGTTGTCACGCCAAGGTGCCAAAAATAAACATACATTTTAAAAAATACTCATGATGCAATCTAAGAACGTTATCGTGCGGCAAGTAGGAAACATCCACACGGCTCAATCATTTGTTAACAAAAAGGCCTCAAATCAATCCGAATTGTTGCTTGAAGCAAATGGAATACGGCATTTTAATTCACCTTTAGACGACGTTGATGATTTGCCTGAACACACCGACAAAGAGCGGGTTTTAGTTTCCGAACAAGAAATTGTTTACTACAGTTAACCTTTTCAACCAATCACCACACAGTCTGTGATGGTTTAAGATGGACAAATCATAACTCAATTAACTTCGTGTCTAGTAAAGACTTGTACGCATGTGAACTCAGGCGCAAAATTCGTGTATTTAAAAACAGTTTTCTGCGATAGAGAAGGAACAGGTTTACGTGCGTTCACACACTCGGTATTTGTATAAAATTCGCATTAAGAAGTAGAAAACTGCCGGTGAGAGACGACACATCTTTGTGGTACCTGGTTTGTTGCGCTTCCTGATTCACAACCTACCTAATTAAAAGTTATTCTTAGAACTTCGAGAAGATTAGCTTCAGTTTCTTTCGAGGCCTTTCCTATCGAGTTGTTGTAGTCACTATGTGTGTATGCAATTGGGTCTTCTGCACAGATGACTTAGGCAAAATTTAGCAGTTGTTTCATGTTTACCAAACAATTCGCTTTCACTACTGCTCAAAACATTCTCCAATTTCGAGAGATTCTGGCTGAATAATTCTGCATTTTACACGGAATCAAATTCATCCGCAAATGTTCCTCCTTAGTTGGCACTGTCAAAGCTTTTTTCTTGTCTGTGTACTGGCCTTTCGAGGCACAGCATCACCCTATTTCCGTGGATTAGATTAGCGCGCCTTCCTTGAAGTTCCTGATGCAACCATTGGAGCAAAAATGGCTTGCGTGTGGGATGTCCTTTGATGTGACTGCGTTTGTTCCTTCTCATTCACTCACTGTCGCTTTCCCATGATACCGCCACATTACGTTCGCTTTTCATCTTAACCTAATACTACTACCGCTGCAACCGTGTTAGTGCCGAATGAGAAGAACTGTAACGAACAAGGTCGGCATGTCATGGAAATTTAGACAACGTCCGAATTGCGTTTAAGTCTTGGCACCCATAAAACATGTCAGAAACCATACTTGCACTAATACTGTGCCGCACAAAGCAGCCACCCACATATAGGCATAGTGTGTCTGAGTACACGCTTCTCAAAATTCCCGAACGCAATGAGAGGGCATTAAAAATATGGCGACGGTTCATAATGCAACCCATAAGTGCACTTGCCAAAACAAGCATTCACGTTGGTTAGTAGCGAAGACCTCTAGAAGGCTTCCAGTCCGATTCGCTAGTATCTAAAACTGACTCAGAAATTTGCTAGATCAGCAAATTTCTGCACCAATCACTTCATTTTCTTGTGCCAGGCATACTTCCACAAACTACGTGTTAACAATGCTTCCCTCTCTCTCTCTAGTGTCTAAAAAATAATTCTGGGTTTTTGAGCGGCTAGAAACACAGTATCGGACTAACTCATAATTTGGTTGTCGTGGTAACTGCCAGGGCGGAGTGACAACCGATTGATTATTTAGGCACCACCCACTCTCCGACCCGACAACGTGAAAAATTAGTCAATGTCAACGTCACAAATGGCCACTAACAGGTGCTGGCTTAAAAAACCCACGGTTACCCACCTAAAATGTAGGGACTCAAACCCATACGATTCGTTAGGCATGTGAGGAGCCCGAAGTGAAGCTTGCTAGGGAGAATAAGGGACCTAATCTGTCAACACGAGTAAATAGAAGAGACAGCGGTTCACATGGTCCCCTTAAAGAGACAGGCGGGCACGACGCTCAGCTCTATTGAGAGTTGGCCAGTTCGTGCAGACAACCAGCCAGAACCGCTGAGCACAGTGGCCTTCGGGATATGACGTAGTGGCTCACACGTCTGGAATTTGGGGCGTTAAAGTGGGGCACAAAAACGAGGCCGACGCGTGTGCGCTCGCATGCGACCAGCACGCGCCCCTTTGAGGCCCTCGGACATTTGCAGAGGGTACCAGGGGGTGGAGGCCTCACCGCAGAGTTCCGGCTTAAGCATAATTGTCAGACGGCCTCAACTGTGACAAGCCGATGCAAGCTGGTCGCGTCTCCTCTTCGCAAATCCACCAATTGCAAGACGCTTTCAGCTTAATTTGGAAATTTACTTGCTTCGTGCTCGAGGCATACATTTGTACGCTTTGAATTAGGCAGGTTAAATTCCTCAAAACCGTGTAGGAAATAACAAAAACACCGAAACCTAGATCCAGAACGATTCTCTGTTGAGACGGGGTGAGGGGTAATCGATTGCAATTGGAACGAGAAAACCTACTTTTTGTTTGCGATAACATCCGAACAAAACTTGGAGTGAACATATTCACATAGAACCAGATTCCAGGGTAGCAAATCACCGCTTTACATTTCGTTAATTAATGCTTTCCAAACTTGAGGTAAATTTGTTAAAAGTGAGGTCATGAACGATCACGGCAGGGTCATGGATGTGTGTGTGCATGTAAAGAAAGCCGGTGATGCTTACCGTGTGGTAGAATTCGGTTAGGTCTCCGAGAGCAGCTTGCCGACTGTCCGAATACCGATGACATTCAACGCTTGGCTTGTGCTGCAAGTTCCTAAGCACTCGGTAGGTCCTCGCGCAAACCCCACACCTCCCCTTGGGGCCGTTGGTTAGGGTGAGGTTGTAGGTCAGCTCCAAGGCCAGAGGTGCTCTTGCTTTGCCATCCTCATTAACTCCACCGAGGGAATGGAAGGGATCTGGACCGTAGTCAAACTGGCGCTTCACGCGAACAAGGACCGCTTCAGTGGAATTTTGGGCTTGAGTCAGAAATGGGGTTGAGGTGAGGAGAAGGAGTTGAATTGGTAGTGTAATAAACATGGTTGCTCGTTGACAAGGTTACAGATTAGTCCTGGTGTCGAGATGCCGGAACCATGGCCAATGCTGGGTGTGTGTATGCACTCTGACCGCCAGTACTCTCGTGGGTTAACGCCACTGCACATACGCACGCACCTGCGAAGCCTTAACAAATGCGCGCTTATGTGCATGCACGCGTGCCTCGTGCGTCTACCAGGTGGTCTGATTGGCCGGTTCGACAACCAATAATAAATCATCCATGCCACGGCTAACGAGGACGCGTGCGTAGGTCCGCGGGTCCCATGGAGCCTCCTGGATATTCGCTTGATGAAGAAGCCGAAATACCCGGGCCTTCATTCAGAAGTTAGGGCTACTTCCAACGACTTGTATTTGCTTTTGCTGTGTTTTCACAGTAACTGTTGCACAATAACATCACATTATAGTTAGGCTGAATATTCATGTATTTAGTAGACCGCAACTAAAGCTCTAGCAATAAACTCGGCAAGCTAACGCGGTTTATTTTGACCTTCGAAATGCACTCTCCCTTCAGGCAAACAGACCATTCTTGTGGTGTAGAGAAAGCAGGCCGTCTTTGAACTGGTCGGTCGTATAATAGCTTCAGCAAGGCCCATATTTCAGCGAAAGGGGCTGTTCAGTTTCGGTTAGAGTGTTTCATTCGAGTTCAAGTCCACAACTGCCAGGACGTAGTGGATGGGCTAGTGTGGTCAGGGTATCCGTCACTAGATAGGCCACCCTGCGTGACTGCCAATGTCAGCCCAGAATGTTTGCGTTTGGCCTTTTGACACTTTAATTTTGACGAAACATGTTTGCGCGAGTCGTGTTTGACTCAAGTACATTCGACCAGAATCTGGGCTGTCCACTCAAGGCCGAACTGAAGGTTTACTAGTTTTCAGAATGTACTTTTGTGAGTCAGAATACCAGCGCAGTATTCAACCTTTACTAGTCTACTTTGGCTATTCAAACATGCTAGAACATCTGCGCCATGACTGTTCCCACTGCGACGGACACGGAGCTGACTTTCTGACTCTCATTTTTAGACACTAGAGAGGACGGAAGCATTGTTACCTGATGGACAGTTTGTGGAAGTGCGTTATTGGAAGCCTAGCACAAGAAAATGACTGAATATAATTCTTTCAAGCTTCAGTGATTTAAGAGGGACATCGAACACTTCTTTTGTCCTCTGGCAGAACTTTCCTTAAATAAATTATGATGGCGCATGCTACTGTTTATGCCCTCACACGCTGCGAGAGATTTAAAGTATTTTTCAGGGATGAAAGGCTACCGACCACCAGTTTGATCCCTTAATGCGTAAAGTCCCTGGAGTAAAAAGGGTGCACTGCGTTTTTCGCATGGTTTTCGAAATGTCGAATAGAAAATTTCTTGTGCGGTTTCTTTCACGGCTGAGGACCTTTCTTTTTCTTAGCACTAGCTATACCATTTATGTTTTTTGCGTTTGTTCTCCATGAACTATCTGAAAAAGAAAACAGTCGAAGCGGACACACAGACAAAGGCCTGATCAATGAGTTTTGCCTGCAATATAGCAACCAAGTTCGCTAGGAATTATCGACAGGCGAAGGCAGTCATGCTTGTTACCTGTATTTTATGGAACTAGAGGCCTTGGACACGGAAGCATGATAACTAATGGGTCCGTGAAGCCCGCTAGACACTTTCACATGTGGTCTGACCATTTAATTAATGGGTGTAGAATAGCTTCAATTCCTAGACTACCGCACTTTCACACAGGCTCTTAGTAAACATAGACTCACTGGGCTAGACAAGTCGGACATCTTAATCTTGAAAAAACCCGGACTTGCATTGTAGGATATTTAATCGTAGGAGACGAGAGAACTGGGAATAATGTGAGATCGCTAATGCAACTCCTCCATGACTCTTTAAAAGACAACAACCGAGGTAAAAATTACATTTTCGAATAGCTTGTGGCTTTGGTATGCAACCAGCCTCCTTTAAACGTGCTTAACGATACCAATTTTAGGCCAGTCATGTAAATGCGCCGTATTAAAACGGTGTTAGAAAAGGCAAAATGCATTTGTTAGCATGCATAAAAATAGCAAATGTCATTAGGACGAATAACGAAAAAAAAATACAAGGCGACAGAAGTAAACTCGGGGAGAAAAAGGGGTAGTTGTGCTAGTTAAGCATTAGACAACATACACTTAGGTAACCCAAAGGCAGAGAGCAATTAGAATTAGCCAAGCCGTTATTCATGACAAAATCGTGTTGTAAACACACAGCACGCTCATTGCGAAATGTTAATCCTTGGGTCGAAAGTTGGCGCTGCATCGTCCGAATTTCCGGCAATCTTTTAAAAGTGTCCGTACTTACCTATTGGAGGCGGTAAGAACCCGGACAGGAGTAATCTGCAGTAACTGCAATACCAGCTTCATGTTGCTACCTTCAGGACCCAAAGGGATTGACCCAAGAGAACGTTTTTGAAGCCCCGTGAGATGGAAACGACGTTGGTATGTATTTAAACGAGCCTAAGACACATTTTCAGCAGGACTAATCGTGGCATTTAAGTGAGTAGAGTAATAGGTCGTTTAGTGAATTTAAATGCACATTCTATGGGACAGGTATTACCTCAGTATCAGTAAGTTTTCAATAAGCCAGTGGTTCATTACGAAAAATTATTGCATTGGGCAGAATAGTGAGTTGAGGTTATTAAGAAACTTGTGGGAAGGGCCGCACAATTGGCTTTAATGAACCAACTTACTAATGAAGGTAGAAATGAACTTCCAAATCATTTGCGAATTCCCTAGGCGGCATGAATGTCACACGAAAGTCAAGAAATTCAAACAATGCATAAAATTAACGCTGTTACCAAAGAAAGCTCGACGTTACAGCAATTGGGATTTGTCTTTTCCTGACCTTGAGTTTTATATCGGGGCATCCACTCAGTCACTTTGGTCACTTTAAAGAGAAGAAAACAGGGGCATGCAAGCGAAAATTTCTTCCGATCACCTGAGGCTGAAGGCGCTTTGTATCCATCTAAACGTCTATGTACCAATTTTCGTTAAAAAGTGCTAAAATCTCAGAAAATTGCTTGAAGTTGTACCTTTTTAACAGAAATCAAGAGGGTCAATGACGTTTACGTCATTGTAGACTTCCGAAATCTTGAAGTTAAAATCAAGAAACAAATCAAATGATTGGAAAAAAACCAAATTGAGTGAGGATTAGGTTTTTCCAAGTTTCTGAACGAAATGTATGCGGTAAATCTAAATAATGCACACGTATACAGTGTTGTAAGCATGGTGGCTAGTTGAGCGTTCTGTAAGCTGGTTCGATACACTCAAGCAGTTATCGACGACGATGTTTTAAAACCAAGCTCTGATAAGCAACAGGCTGCGATGTGAGGGAAGAGTCTGAAAGAATCCGCCTTCACACCTTCAAAGGTGTGAAACTGTCAGATGTGATCGGGTTGACATTCACTACGAAAGCCGACAAATTTCGCATGAATGCTTTCCTCACATTTTCATTACTTCCGGGCGCTCCTAATAGTGTTTTGTGGGCCTTCATTGGCAGTTGTTTGGTCTCGGCTTGTACACCAGGCAAAGTCATTTACGAACTCTTCGAACTGCCGTCACCCTCCAAGTGCAACAAATTCTTCCGTGGTAGACTCCGAAGAAAAACAACTCAAAACTCGAAGGATTCTGGAAGAAAATACAGGTCTTCAGGGAAGGTGAACGTTGTCACTAATCAAGAAGGTATTAGCAAAAATTCGTGGAGGACATGAGTTGCAGGAATGTGATTTAATTTCCCGCTGAGCAGACAACCTAGGCAGAGTCATTAAATCATTTGACCTCAGAGGTCTGGACTCAGGCACGAGGTGTTATGTTTGAAGGGTACTGATTAGCTGCAAGCCACGGAGTTGGCAGAAAAATAAAGATACACCTTCAGTTTATAAACTCAGGAATCTAATTAAGCGGTGGGGATTCTTCTCATGGCTAAGGTTTCTGTACAGTCATGCAAAGTGGGAAGAGTAAGCAGTAATGTTATGGTTAGTTGTGGTTACGGTGTGTCTAGCTCATGGTGATTAAATTCCCTGAGTTCCACTTGTCTGACAGCGCAGTTTATAGGCGCAAATCAAGATAGCGTCTAAGATGCCGATTTTTTGAATACCTCAAAAACAGTCCTCAGACAAAATTGTCATTCTGGACAAAAAAATTTTGAATTGAAGATAAAACAAGCTGTTCCTAGACAGTATTTAGAAGGCCCACAGGTGAAATTACAAATGAAACTTCTTGAGGCGAATGGATAAACTGATTTCAGAAACTATATTGGATCCTGGAACAGTTACGTGGCAGCCCGTTGGTACTTCCTTTGCAACAAGACCGGCCAAGACACTTGGATAAGTGTGACTTCATCCAGAAAACATGCATTAATGTTATGCATTACACGATGAGGATATTGCTACGGCAGCATTAAAGCAGTTTTACCTCAGTTTTGGGTGTGGCTATATGTTCCAATTTCATCCCAATAACCCGGAATAAAGTGCATTTACTTACATGTCTTGCCTTGAATCAAGTAGGACAAACAGTCTGCAACGGCAGAATTAATTAATTCCATGGCATCAGCTGGTTATTCAGCTAACATTTACCACGCTTAAGTACAAAGCTGATGTTTCATTTTTTTGAAAATTTTAGTGAATAATGCTTCCATGTAATTGGGGCAACCTCTGGAAGTGTTCCAAGTACTGCGTACCTTCTTTCAGTCATTCAAAACTAGGCAATTGGCTAAAAAATTGGTTAATTCAGTGATTTAACTCAGAAGTGGCAAAAAAACTTCCCTACACACCCACTGGCGTTTTGTATCAATAGGTGAAACTTTTCAATACCATATAGATATTAAGTTCCCTTGAAACACCTTGCAGTCTTGTCCTGATGTCAGCTAGGATATATACAAAGAGCCATATTCCGTGCACTTTGAAACAGAATCAGTTTAACACAAATGCCACACGCATTCTCTTTAGGGAAATTGTCCCACTTCACAAGGACGGCGAAAAAGGTAGCTATACGGATTGCTTGGGAGTCAAGGCAATGCGAGTGTGCGTGTGAACTGAAAACGTGGTGTTCTGTGTTTGAGGGACAATGCTCCCGAAGTATCTGATCGCGGTCAAAATCAAAGGTTGTTAAGGTGTCGGAATGGAGCCCAGTCTGGTGACAAGCTTTCCATGGGTCCTAAATGGGTCCGTCGTACGAGGTCACTTTCTTGGGAAAGTGAGAAACGCAAGGTGGGGGTTGGGGCAAGGATTGATAGTACAAACACACAGTTGGTGTTTTACGCTATCAGTTTTCTTGACCGTTCTGAATTCGCTCCGTTATCGCGTCTTTTCCGTCACTGGTTGCTAGTCTCCTTCCGCTTAGCTTGGCCTGTTCGTTCACACTGAGTACGAAAGGCAGAAGGGTACTTTGGACAATTCAAACACACTCCTGTAAATCGCAATTACTTAGTTCAGGGACAAGAAAACACACAGTGGTCAGAGGATGGATTTCATAGCGAGTCAACTTACTCCCAAGCAGCTGCACACTCTATGTATGAGCGCAATCCCAAATGAAGAAGAAACCATTCCACAAGGTCTCGGTATTGATGCCAAGGTCTGAGTCGCCTTAATTTTGGTCATAAAGATGTCTTAATTACTAATCAGAACCCCGCTTACATACATTTAACTTATTTTCGGGCAAGGCAACTGCACTTTACGGTATGGTGGTGAATAATTCAGGGTAAGAAATAAGTCTGACTACCAGACATGTTTCACTACGGTGCACGTTTTTATTCTACAACTCGAGTAAAACCCATGGCAACGTACTTGACTCATCGAACGCCAGACCACCGACATTTAACAGTGAGTACTACATAATCACCTCAGTCAGTTTTGATGAAAATACTATGATTTGGTCGTCACATTCAGTGCCTGAACTCTTCGCATCCTGTTTCAAAGGTTGAGGTTCACACCATCATGCCTTGGCACTTGGCTGCGCATTGTACGCGAACATCAGCAGGATCAATTTTACATAAATAAGACATAAAAAAACGAAGCTAAACCCTAGTTCAAAACCCACTAATGCTGGTGGATAAGCAAAAAGGGCGGTGAGGTGAAGAGCCAACGTTTCGTCGGACACTAAATGTGCCGTAAACAACAGTCACTCGGCAAGTTTGCTTGTCAGGAAGCCACCAGAAGAAAAGGCTCTTTTGCCATTGCTTTACTGCCTGTGGTAAATGTGTTTGCTTCTGCGGCATAGCCAGCCGCTTTCGCAGCGTGTTTTACCAGATATGAAGATGGGCCGGCCAAGCTTGGTGTTACATAACTTAGGAATAAAATTGTCGGTTGTATGAATAGGCAATATGTAATCTTAGTGATTGTGACACAGTGGACCTACTGAGGATTCAGAAATCAAAATTCCCAGCGAGTTTGTGACAAATTTATCGAGAGATTATAACCAGGACCGAATTATTTCCATTATATCAATAAGATCTAAAAGAAGTTCCAAAGGGAAAGCCCTCCCACGAAATCTGGAATTCGCCTTAACAACCAAGTTCGATATATTTAGAGGAGAACCTGGTTGCATGGGAGTAGCCCTATTAGCTGTTTTCCAGGGGAATCGCCTCATCTCGGCCGTCAGGCACATTTTGGGAGTAATAACTATTCACTAGACACCCAGGATGTATTGCGACTTATGAAAGACGCCTTAAAATGCAAGTAAAACAAAGGAATTTTGTGAACCTTTGTCAAATTTATTTTTTTCAGAAAGCTTTTGTTGCACTAATTCTTTGTTAGTGTCAAAAATGGACTGAGCTGCTGAACTTCTTCATAAAAGACACAAGTTTAAAAACAGGTTTGTAAAGATGGAATGGCAATTTTCTTGGATGGCTGAGGGTGGGGCACTAACTTGATCAAATGGTGGCTGGCGAACGACGAACAAATGATCATAAAAAAAGCCCACGCAAGTACTCACTCAAGTCAGGTATAATTTAAGTTGTTAGGTATTTCTCGGGAAGACATGGAAGACGACTAAAAGCATTAATGCATCGAGATAACCACAGAAAGCTTTTTCAAGTTGTAAAAGGTAGCGACCTAGGTTGTTTGAAATGAAGGTCGAGCTTCAAATTACTACAAACTAAAGGAACCAGTTTAAAGCCATTTGTACCACGTCAACAGTAAATGTCATGGGTCTAAATGACTGTGAAAAAAAAATAGCAAATCAAACCAACTGCTTAGTCACGTTGTTGCAGACGGAGTCATTTAGTCTAGGAAGAAGTATTTAAACTTTTTTTTCTAACTTAAACGTTTAATTATCACAGAAAAATTAAAGATCACAATGACTTCTGAAATTCAGTAAAATCATTTCTAGGGGCTGATTGCAAGCTTAAAGTGAATGCAGGTGTGTGGACGACAAATGTGGTCATTTTTCAACAATTTGACGTAATCATTTTGGAGCTAACACATCCTTGTTTAGACTCAAGATACATAAAACTGTTTCCTTGCAAAATGGCTTAATGTAGACATAAGTTGTAGCATTGATGAAATTTCTGCAGTTGATAGAAATTCTCTTCGCCTCCCAGTGTTGTTGTTGGAGTATATATCCTTGCACCACAAAAAAACATGCCTGAGGTAAGCCAGAGGAATTTCTGAGCTGAACGTTGCTGTCTGACACACAAAAACGGTAGTTTTAGTGTGACACAACTTTCCTAAGGAAAGTGCCTTGACAACGTTGTCCCTAGCGCTGATCAGCACGTCAAAATGACGCGTAGCCGTTTATGAAAATGTTTCGATCGCAAACCGAAGGTGAGTCACGTAATGAGCCAGTATCTAGGCGGGGCGTCATTAAGCGGGGGAGGCTTAAGTAATTGTTCAAACCGATTATCCCGGCACGCATGCTTACGTCAATTCAAATCAACTGGTTTAGGGACCTGTAAACGCCTTTCTTATTTATCCGGCATCTTCGGCAGTGAATAGAGTGACACAGGTTCTTGCTATCAAGGCAGACAAGCATTTGCATTTCTGGAATGTAAAATTAACCAGACCAAGTGCCTGCATCTGGGGTGTACCTATCCGCCTGTGAACCTTCCATGAGTGGAGGCAGTAGTGTTAATCTAGGGAGTGGACAAGAACGAGGTATTGGAAACATCCGCGTTGCCAACAATAAATGTCCAAACGCCCAACGCTGTCCATTTTCCTTTCCTACCTGCCCTACAAGCAGAAAGTCCTTGGGGTTTTTTGGCTACAGGGAGGGACTGAATCTTCCTCGGCCTAATTAGCGCGAATGTAGGGATGCGGGATGCGATCGTCGCATGATTTATGCATGTCGTCTCGTTTGCATACATACGTTTACGGAGATAAATACACACACGCACGAACAAAAGCCTTCTTCCACACTCGCACACGAAGCCCATTTTCCACATGTTAAAACGCATATAGATCCAGAATCAAACAAAACCCTTATTGGGTGAAATTTTGAGCGTCTGTAGGTTTAGGTAGCTGCAGTCGTCGTAATCAGGAGATTCCAAAGAGAGATTAATTAAACAATTCCGAGGTTGTTTTAGCATTCGGAATTGGCTAGAGCTATTGCGGGTCTTGATGGGCTTGTGAAAGCATCCCAAAGTAGGCAGTCGTTGCAATTGGGCAGTGCTGAAGCCTAAAAAGCGGATCAATTACGACATTCATTGAGATTTAGAGACTGATTGCTTACCTCCATCTTTGGTGCCACATTTTAATGTTTGTCAAAACTAAATGACACTTGCCTATGAGCGCAATCATGTATTTCATGTCGGTCTCCGATTCGATGACCATACAAATGATCTTCATCTTCCATAATTTGTATGAGAATTATAATTAGTTTTAAACCCAGGTTCGTATTTCATTGGCAAGCTTCCTGCATGCATAATTCTACGTCGATTTTGCAGGCACCAAGCAAGTTATCGGAGAATTTAGGAAAGATAAATTTATTCTTCGCATGCGTCAGGTTTGCCAGTTCTAAAGAATACTTCGGTACAGCAGCGATTTCTTTAAACTATTCCTGTGACAGGTTTTAGGCTATAAATCAGTGTTCTTTTAAATACGACTTTAAAGTCTGTAATTTTTTTTAAAAAGAAACACACTGAAGCACGCCATAACTCAAGAAGGTTAGTCAGATAAATTTTTAACTCAATCATTAGGAATGACAGCTGAAGAGCTTATCTGGGGGAGTATGCTGGACTACTTCCGACCCGAAATGAAGGCGGTTAGGCAACAGACAGTCACATCCAACCGAACTCATAGCGGTCCCAGTGTATGCCTCAAACCACGCCCGAGGTCGGCGATTCTCGCTGGTACAACTTGACCAGGAGATAAAAAGAAGCAAATTAACGATACAGATGCTAGGTCTTTTGTTGTATCGATAAAAAGGATGTCGTTTGGGGTGTCGAGGTGTCACGTTGTGTGTTAATCACAGCGCGAAGGTCGATAAGCTGAAATGTAGCACAAATTAGATAATCGAACTCAAGACTAGATTAAATTAACGTTCGATCATGCCTGGTGGGAGCATTCGAACATTCTCTTAATTTCGTTTCTAGAAGACGAGCTGATCGCCAATGGACTTTCTCTCTCCACGTAAATAGCTTGATGTAGATGTCGGCGTTTGGAGCGTCTACAACACCCAAACTACAAATTCTAGATAAAACGCGCCTTAAAGGAAACTGCAGGCAATTTACTGTCTTTTTTTAGTTGTGTGATCATTAAGGCGAAGAAAAATAGCTCCTAGCAGAGTATGGAACTGGTGTGGCGTCTCCTGGGAACACATGCCTGTCAAACGCAGAAGGAACTTGCAGAATTTTTTTCCACCATGCAATGATCGACCCGTGTTTTTCGATTTCGGTACTTTAAGTGTGATGTGAAAAAGTAGGCATTTGCAAAGTGTGTATTTTGAGGTTCTGGTATGTGTCCCCAACCACATCGATTAAAGCACGCTCGACGTTGACCATCAGGCTTCACCGCATACTCTTAGGGGAATGCTGGGATCCAAGATTCCCCACGATTTCTCGTTGTTGGTTTCTGGCACAATTTACACTAATTCGCTAGCATGTGTTTTAGTACGCTTTTTATCAAGTCAAGGTCAACTCTGACTTGAATTAGTTTCACTTTCGACACTTCACTCTGCACGTGGCTGACGTGAATAAAGCTCTCCACACGAGCTCTGGTCTTGTTCCTGTATTAACGTGGGAAAGTTGGTTATAGCGTCAGCAAGGGATCTGGTACCGTTATTTGAGTGGTTTTCTCTTTGTTACAGGCAAACGTAACAGGAAATGACTGTACAATCGTGGGTGCTTTCCTCAATTTCGAAATTTCACATAATCGAGGACGAGGATTGCACGCAGACTATAATTCATTCTTTCGTCTTCTTTCTTAACTCACGAATATGAAATCATATCAACTGACATCGATTACAGGAACCAGTCTTTAAGAAAAGCGTCGAAAAACCAAACTTGCATTGAAACCTGTGTTGAAAACTAGAAAGCCGTTTCCGGCGAGGTTTAAGTGAAGACGCAACTCTTGTTTACAATGGATTTTTGTCGCTTGCATAAATAATCTTCGGCTTGTTCCAGTTGTTTAATTAACAATAGGATAATGCGGAAAGTGAAAAGCATGCAGACGCTACACTGATGCTTGTTTGATGTGCTCTACTTTGAGTGTAAGCTGTGGGCGAACCTTCTTATCACAGTGGAGCGTCGTATTCTACCTAGTGGTAATCAGATTTAGAAAGCAGATATGAACTCCGAAGCTGAACCCATAAAGAAGGGTTATTCTTCTTTTCTTCGAATGCCATGTTGAGCCCCAAGTTGCTTTCGGTGAGTACGCTTCTTGTTCCTACAGCTCTTTGACTGATCAAAGAAGTGCCCAAACTGGAACTTACAGTTGTGTGATGCATTTTATGGTCTGTGTGCCACGATCATCATCGTGTACTTTCCTTGTGGCATTTAGGCCTGTAATTCATTCTGGCAAGGGGATAGAAGTAACCGTAGTTGAGGCTGTTTCAGAATGGCTATGTTCATGTAAGCGGTTTTTCAAACTATGGATTGAGACAGTAGTCTTCTTAAAACCCCAGCATCATTGCCTAGGTAGCAACTAAATGATGCTGTATTTTAAAAGTAGATAGAAGCCGAAGCTTTGGGAGGCTTATAGCTGAAGTACGTGGCATTTTCGGCGCTCGTTTGGCATTAATTCGGAGGTGAAATATAGGCTCGAGAGAATAAAGAAAACGATATTGATTGTAAAGGAATGTGGGCTTGCGTGAACGCAGACCGTTAGACGCGTTAGGCTCACATCCTTGTAGCTGACGCGTACACCGCACCAATGGCCTTTCGAGAAAGTACAAGGGCAGTTGAACTGCTTCAAACACACCACTGCACTCACTTTTACTGAGGTGCTACGTGTTTGCGTTCTGCACAAGAGATAATGTCTTTGTCTCCGTCATTTATTTCAAACTACGCACCGCTTCAGAGTCCATGTCTAAAAATTGTGACCAATGCGTTTCCGGTCGTCCCGGTGGACACTGCTACTCAAAACAACGGCCTGTCCGCACAGAGAAAAAAAGGTATCGTCCAGACACAAAAGGTGGGGGAGATGTGCGGACGTGGTTTCGACGGCCGGTCCACTGATGCCGTGCGCGCAGGCGACGAGGCCGCAGCTGACTACGTGGGACGACATTGGGTGTGCGTGTGCGCCGTGCGTCCCCATATCAGTCCGCGGACCTTGTGAGTCATGGGCAAGCGGGGGAACAAAAACCACGGTTTATTGGGGGCCCAGATGATGGAGAGGCGGAGGAGGGAAAGGAGAATATTTTTCATCGCCACATGACGCATCAGTTGCACACTCACAGACACGTTTGTGCACACACACTGATGTGGCTTTGACTGATTCACAACCCCCAAAATCACCGCAATTAGCCCAGCAACCGATGTCTTAAACACACTCAATGAGGCTTATGAACAGGTGAAGCAGGCACCTCCAGTTTTGTCATTTGCTTTTCCCCCAAAATTGGTTTAGTCATCACAACTACTTTCGAGGGTGTATACACCTTTTCGGCAAAGCAAACAGCAAAGAACATCAAATTTTTCTTTCAGTTGCCCAGGGATTGTTTAGGTACTCGTTTTGAAATTTGGAGTCCACCAACCCAATCAAAAGGGGTTATTCTTGCACACACTCAAAATGGGCCGCAGCCTGGTACATTTCGACGCATATTTAAGCACTGGATTAGTAGTTGCTACACCTAGTAAACTAGTCCCTAGGGAGCTATGAAGGCGATGAATTAAGGAAGGTTTGTAATAACCTACTATTCCCTGATTTCGGAGTGCGTTAAACCTAAATGAGCATTTTACTCATCAAAAGAGAACTTAGGGTGTCGAGGAGAATGGAAAAGGCAATGCAACGGTAACAGAACAAAAAGCTAAAAATCCATGTGTAATGCAGATAGCCTAAAGCAGTATAAGGCGGTTGAAACCGTAAAATTGGCAATAGTAAACAACAAAAGAGTACATCGGAAATAGAATTACATGGCCAAGAGGCTGGAGCGAAAATACAACGGATAACATTGTGTTTAGACACAGCGACTGCCGAAGTACGGTACTTTAAGAACCAAGGAAGTGTGCGCAAAACTTGTAATGCCACTAGAAGCGAACCCCTTCTTCTTTGAACAAATTCAGGATCACGATTTTGCAAGAATCGAAGGACTCTAACAGTGTTTCTTCATCATCATCTGATGATCCACTTTCCATGGCAATTTGTTTTATGAAATACGGAACAATGTGTAAAAAAACAAATCTTGTACTGAATGGAAGAGGTTGAGAGGTCCCTCTCAAACACACCCCGTCGAACGATGGGCAACTTGTTGAAGAGGGATTTTTTGTGTTGTGAAGGACCTGGAACTCTGATTTCAATTGACAAAGGATTGATTTGAAGTTTGCTGCGATAAATGTGAATTCTGTGGTTTAAATGGAGCGTAATTCTGTGTGACTGTCGAGACAGGACCGGAGGGGAATATCCACACTTTGGGCCTCACTCGAAAAGCCCCTAACCTTAAAGACACACTTTTTACAAATCAGTGGCTTCTCTCGATGACAGAGCTCATATATTTCACAGCTTCCGAAAATAATTCATTGAAAATCACAAGGCAAGGACGTGGCTATCACAGGTTGACCGAGTAAAACATTTCTCAACGTGGTTAATGCAATACGATGCGTCATCTAGCACTTGAGCCACGTCCTCCCACCGCGCTCACACAATTTGAAAGGCTGACCGCCACTTTCTACGTGTTTGCACGATTTCTTATTTCGATCTGAGTCACAACTATTTTGGTATGCGTATCGGCGTTATCGACTTGTTCGTGTTGTGACAAACATGGACCAAGTGAAGAAAATCTTCTAGTTCTTGTCAGCTTAAAGATAACACTGCAGGTTACAATGACTCGTGCAAAATCCTTCAGATTAACCATGAGGCATAGTAAAACTAGCCACAGAAATGACTAGATACCTAATTAACCGAAAATGGTAGGCCACAATAAGCCAGAGTTCTGCCCCGATGTTAGGTAACAAGCGGTTCACTTTCCTAGATCTGATAACTGTACAAAAGCATGGCCCAATGAGTTTGGATGTGTGTGTGTGTGAGTGTAAATGTGTGAATTTTAACGTGTGCAGAGTGTTCATGGTTTCGGCTGAAGCAGTTTCCGGTGGCAGGATGATGATTAATGAAAGAGCTTACGCTTTGTAATTATTTATTTAGGCCTACAGCCTTGCATATGGAAGTCAGTTCATACAGGACTACCCACACGTCCATTAATCGTTTTTTTAAAACCCCGAGAGATTCTACACTTTGTCACGTCTTAGGTTTATATTAAACACCACTGGATGCACACGTGTGAGTATCTTCAACCAGAGCTGGTTTGAAGTCTCCATTCCGAAGGCATTTATTTCTGTGCTGTTCGTTCCGATGCAAAATCCTGCAGTGGGTCATTAACGTCTCCGTCACTGTGTTGATAAATATTTCCTCGCATAGCCGAATTTCATTTAAGTTGAAGCCTTCTAGAGTCCTTGAAATATCTAATTGCGAACTAACTCTCCAGGCAGCTGAGCAATCAGCCTTAACCTACTCTGCTCAGAAACTGGGATTCAAAGTGGAGTAGTTTACGAACTGCTTGCAGTCAGGCTACCGTTAGGGAGTTGGGATCATTTGACTCCACCTAAGCTCGAATGCGCTGTTGAGGTTTTGCTTATTTTGACAGCAGTATTAGGCATCAAAAATGGTAAAGTCACCAACGCTTTAAAGTATTGGTGTGGTCGAATAAAAAACCTCAAATTCTAGAACTTTTCTGCTTTTTTCGTTTTTGCTGTGCACATAAAAGTTGCACATTTGTGACAATAGGTAGTGATTCATCGTTTGAACTAGCGTAAAAGACCAGGTTGGGTCTCTTTTTGAAAGAGATTTGCGCGTTTTTGGAAATTATTGCGCTTATAGTTAGGGACGGAGCTCAGAATATGCATTGGAGACCGATATAGTGTGTAGGAATGCCGTTCCAAGTATTTTAGATCCACATACCTCATTTCGATGAAACGCCCCATGTACTGACAATGGAGCAAAGCAACAAGACTAGATACATAAACGAGTGGAAATGATTGGTTGGTTTACTAAAGTGTTAAGTGCAAAACACAGAGGTAATCTCCACGTCCACGGCACTTGGACCAGACTACTTGGTTACCGTAGTCAACTGATTTATGTATATAAACACAGACGAAGTCTGATTCTGATATTAAGATATCCTAAGTTATGGCCAAGACTGAATAATTTACGAATAGGAGCTCTCCATTGCCTCTATTGTGGCGTTAGACGTATCTACTAGCCTCAACAAGCACATTCTATACAATAACAGATGTAAATTAACAATTATTTCCAGCCCGCCTACTCTGAGCCTTAAGTTACCAGACCCGACAGATGGGATTTGTAGGTTCCGAGCAGTCTCCACATTCTGCCTTGCACTCAAATTTCCCCAATCTGACCGACCCCAGTATTAAGACGTCGGCTTCGCTTTCTTTCTTCTTCATTCGATTGAGCGACTCTGATCATGGAGGAATAGTGGAGGCTCAATTCCGGGCAAATTCAGACCAGTGATAGTTCTTGAGTTCCCTGAGTCCCTTTGTTGGTTTACGAATTGCTGCAGTGGCGTGTGCTGAATTTTTGAATAACGGTAATTGGAAATCTCAAGATAACCAACCATAAATGTCCTTTAACTTACAAACAGATCACATTGCTTTTTCGCACCAGTTTCCAATTACATTCAGTTAAATTTCCTCTCTGTATTTTACGTATTTACAGCCACCAATCCACGGAAGCTCATATTATAGTCCCGCTAATTTAAACACTCCTTTAGGCCAATAATTACGTTCTTAATTATTCCCTTTAATACTCCAAGCGTAAAGCTGAAACAGGTTAAATTCGAGAGCCGAATTCCTCTAGGGAACAATTCGAAGCTGCAGTGAAAGTGAATCTCAATTACAGGCACTGGTCTCGTAATAGACAGGCCAAAGGAAGGCGGCGTGAATGCACTGCTCGCATTACAAGCGCCCTGCAGAAAACTATCTAACAGCTAACATGACGAGATAAGTCGTTTTTCTTTTGAGGGAAGAAGATACGGTAATTAGTGACTCAGACGCATAATGGGGCTGGAAAAACTGACTTTGGGCGTTACGAATCAGCAAATACAACTTGCCTATCACTCATTCTACGAGATGTGAGTTAGCTCTCTCTGTTAATTATGCTTGATGTTGTCTCGTCAGACAACACTTGACCATTCATTTCTGAGAATACGCTAACTTTATTAAGGAATCCATTACGGACGACGATGGCAACTAGAAGGCCATGAATGATCGTTGTTTTGGAGTCACAGAACATGGTTTGATGTGAGAGCGAAAGGATGAGCTCTGAGAAGTTACCAGTTCTTCTTGGTGACAATTTCAAAAAAATGTGTTTTTGTTGTTGGGAGATTAGTTCTTTCCATGCTGATGCAAGAGCCCGGGGTCACTAACGAACGGTTTTGTCAATAACGCATTCAAACAGAGTCAAGATGTATAGTCTAGAAAGTTCCGATGCGGCACATTAAGGTATTTACGCTACATAAGAGGTAGCGGGCCTGGAATTTGCAGTTATGCCCCAATGCGGTTCGGTTAAATAAAAGAGAGGAAGCAGTAGTCAAATGAGTGCACATATAACACTGAGCTGTGTCCTACGTAAAAGAACAAGAGGTATTACTATTGGTTTTAACGGTTTACTTGTCACACCTTCCAAATAACTGCGTGTTTGTCATGTTTCTGCAAGCTGAAATCATTTTAACCCTGTCTCCAGTCAAGTTACGCAAAAATAAACCAATGTTGTGAAGATTATTTGGTCATATTTACAAAGATCCACAAATGTTAGCAGCATAGCAAGATCCTCAACAAGTTGCCAAATACTTATGAAGTCGGCAAATAAATCAAAAGACGGGTAGCTCAATTGGTGGTTAACTGCAACTCCAGTTTTCGTATGTCGAACCTAACTGCTACGTCATCTGGGTGTTCTGGTTAAAGAACTACTAGTTACGCAGGTGGCCCTAGTCCACAAGGCTGGCTTTTGCCAGATTTTACCCCATTGGACTTGGGCTCTCTGCTAGGGCAGATGTAAAATAGTGGTTGTGACTGTCTTTAATCGGTCAAACTATGTGTTCTATGCTGCCTCCTCCCTTTGCTAGTCGGGTCTTAACGTGTTTAGGATGCAAATTTTAGTCATCTACAAATCCATTTTTAGCTCAACAGACCAAGAGAGAACACCCATGCACAAATCGAATTTCTTGAACCAACTGAAGAAGGTTGTATGGGGAATTTCGAACCTGAAACAGGAAATATTGTCAAGCATGAATCATCACCGCGGTACCCAATCTATGCAGCAGACGTCGTGTTAGTCAGTCTGACTAGAAAGCAGGATTAATTCGAGGGCTGGCTGTCTCGATCAATACGTCATTTGGAGCGACTTGAGCTAAAATCTAATGAGCCAGTGTCACAACACTGCATGGGCCTTTCATGGATTTGGTTTAGTCAGGACAGTAAAAACAGACCAGCCCAGATGCTCCAGTGTAGTTACATTCGCTGATCACTGTCTATCTAGTTCAGGAACTTTTGAGTAAAAAATGCCCGTTTGCTTCCAGCTGTGGAATGTTGATGACAAAAATCTAAAGGCAGATTTGTTCTGAATACTTCCAAGCTGTGGAATTACATGCTCAAGGCAAATCTGAGCACTTTTTATTTAGAATCCTAGGTGCTTATTTACGTTTTTATTCATTCAGGTTCGTCTTCATTGGTGCCTGTTTTACACAAACCACTTGTATCCTTAAATTAGAATTCTGCCACCTTAATGACAGGTAACCCTTCGATTACCCTAAAGGGAGAAGAATGACACCTTTACCTTTGCCCTTGTATTTTAGAAACCTCTATCTCCGGCCCCTGAGGATTGATTTCGATTCCAGGGTGCACTTCTGTTCCTTTTTTTATTGTGAAAGCTTCGGGGATGATTAATAGGGGTATAGTGGAGAAAACAATTTCTCCATGTTGATATGCAATCAATCTTTGTCATAATTACGCTGTGGTCGAAGCGCGCTTTTTTCGAGTATAATGTGCACACACCTGCACACTCAAAAACCTCATTGGTGTCTCCCAATTACGTTAGAGACGGGTACACCACTGACGTTTTTGCATTGTACAGTCAAACGAAGGATCTGAAGTCACGCTAAGGTCCACTTGAGATTCTTAAATAGGACCTCTTACACAACTTGAAGCTAACATGGTACTTTAACATTAAACGCGTACTTTTATGCTCAATGACAAACTCACAAAAGTGACTTCGCCAAACAATGTGAAATCACCAATTGTAATGTAACAACAATAAATAGCAGTGCGTTGTCTTCATAAGAACACAAAAAATCGCTGGCTTAACAAGTGCTACGCTAACAGATCCGGTCAATTCTCGAGTTGTAAATTTCCAGTGGTATTCAATCAGGACGGAAATAAGATAATTTGAAAATTCCTACCCACGCCTGATGTGCCAGAGTTGGGCTGTTCAACCTTGCCGACTAATTAGTCTTGGTAGTACTGATGGAAAGGACAGATTCCTTCAAGCGAGAGAATATGGCGGAATGGTAATTAAGTCAAACGTCAACCTAGATAAACACGTTAATTATTTTCTATTCACATTGTCCTGACGCTAATTGTCAGATGGTCATGCTGAATTGCCGCATGCGACTACGAGTTTCCTCCTGAAAGCTAGAGAATTTTCAAGAGAATAGAGGAGATTTCTCGATAACTCCCCTTATTCTTGTGTGGTCACGATGCCTCAAATGTGCTTTACTTAAGGAAAATTTTTCATGTCAGAAGTCGCGCTAACGTGGCTGTGCCTTGAGAAGATATTACCAAGAATGCATGCCTATCCGTTTGACCACCTCAAACCAGACATCACACTCTGCGTGCTTAAACGCTGGAACTGGTTTTCATTTTGCAGACACTGCAAGCTAAACCGCCCTTTGTAAACACATGACTAAGGCGCGGGACATCGCGAATGCAAACAGGTGTGGCCTGTCCAGGCCCTGCCACAGACGATTTTCATGGCCGAGTGTTTTGGCCAGACCTCACTGGTCAAAACAACTGTCACAGTCTGGATGTGAGCCTGGCTTTTTACTCCAACAACTTAACTCTTCAAACGACTTCGGCTCACTCAATCGTGATGTCAGTCCTGTGGCATTTATTTAACCACTTTAACTGCAGTGTTCTACTCAACTGTAGTGAAAAACCTAGTCAAAAATTTCACTGGCTCAAAACATTTCAAGATAAAAGATTGAGGATGCAAACATGCCGGAAAAGGCGACTTTAGTTCTACGTTACTAATGGCATACGGCAGTTGATTAAAACCTTTACTGTGGTAATCTTTGGAAAATAACTTCTGTGCTCAGCTCAAAACCGATTACTACTTGTGTGGGTGCGTGGTTAATTGATAGATTGGTCAATGGACGCCTGCTTGATCTTGATCATTCAACATCAAAACGGCTTGATTCTAGGTTAATTAACTTCCGGTGCAATTTCAATCAGAGTAAACGCGAGTAAGGTTGTTCAAATGAATATTGACTGTGAAGCATCGAATCGACAAAAACTTTGACGCAAAAGTCAAGTGGAATTCTCCTAATTTATAGAGGAATTTTAATTCTAACAAGGGTGCATGGTTAATGAAATTAATTGGGTGGATACCTCTACTCATGGTCCCTATAGTAGTATGTGGCAGCCCTGGATATTTTAGCCTTATAATCCTCTCCCCTAGAAAGTGCCGTTAATTTATATTGCATGAAAAGCATTTCACAAAGAGCGCCAGAGACCTGCTATTTGTAAAAGTACCGTCGGCACTCTTTTATTATGCAAACATATGGACATTCGGAACCCTGATGAAAACGAGATATTTCCCAGCACTTAATTCCCCAATTCCATTAAAAGGAGACCAAAATACTAGAAATTTCCGGCCTTTATAAAACGGACCACACTGTGCCAGTTGGCAGTTAGTACTTTAGGCTTTGAATTCACGAGTAACAAAGACCAGAACTTGATGTAGAGAAGAGGCTTGTTAAAAAGTGAGGTATGACATCAAAAAGGCGCCTTCAGTAGGCAAATTAGTGGCAATTAAACCAAATGACATTACATAAAATTTGCGTTAATTTTCAATGAGAGGATCCACTGCTGTAGCCTAGATGCCCGAATCGCGAATAACTGCAGCTTACATGCACTACCTCCATAGTATTGTGCACACCGAATCAGCCATCTTTATTTTTTCGCATCACAGCAAGCACTAACATTTTATCACTCGGTTTAATTCCTTGAAAGTACATAAACAAAATGCACTGGCACCACTAAGAGGGGGTTTGTTTTTGTGTCCGATAGGCCTTTGGTTGAGTTGATCAAGGGTGAGACCTCAGCGGAAGTGGGCAGGACCTAAAGCGACATCTTAGGCATATTTTGCAGTGAAATCGTTTTTCTGCTTATTTATACTTGCAGTGTTTGGTGGGAGCGACTTGGACAGTGACATATAGATAGCCCAGAATGACGATCCAATGTGGCAGGATCATATTTGTCACCCAAGCACTCGATGCGAAATGCCAACCGACTGAGTGTCGCGCTCTCAACCACCAGCCCAACCCAAGCAAACCAGTGACATTCACTTGTGCGTCAAATGCCAGCCATCACACTTCGTGTTGTTTACATATGCAGATAGGCCTTCACTTTTTTTTCTGAAGGATGGTCAGCACTTAATTGCATTGTAATTATGCACAGGGATTACCAAAAGCTGACAGCCAACTGCCCCGGAATATAAATCGTGTCATCTTGAGACCGAAGTGGTTGGGCAAAATGTTTGCCATTTTGCAACATCTGTGGGGTGTTTTACACCCTTAATGGTTGGATGTGCCCGCTAGTGCCTCACAATCACTATAACTCGACTAACTCTTCCCCTTCAATTCGGTCGCAAGTCTCCTTCAAGGACTATGGCATCTAAGTCAACTTTAAAGGGCCAAGAAATGCAGATGCTTTTGTCACTGCTAGTTCACTTTCATGTGTGCGTGTCTCCTTAAAATGTTGTTATGCCTGATGTTCAGTGTACGCAGAACACGTCATTCAGTGAGGAGTCCTACGCGTTTGGTGGTTAAGTGTTAACGCCCCAGTCAAACGAATATGCTAGCGACGAAAACCTGCAAAACGCAAGTTAGCTTAATTGTCCAATAACAAGACCAAAAGAGGACATCTGGACTACGGACATTTCGGAAACTGGGGTTGATGCCAACCTGACACTCCAATTTGGCATAAAATCAGTCAGAAACAGTAGTTTCACCTCGCTTAATTGCAGCTATTAATAGTGAGGTTGCAAGCAGTTTGAGTGACACTCGAGTTAAATGAATTAAGCAAAACAGCACTGATTTTGTTTTCATAAAGGATTAATGTAATCTAGGCACAAAATGAAAAATAAAACAAGTTCATAACCGAACAATCGGTTTTAGCACGATATAACACGGTTTGTCCGAGGCACACATTTGGGAACAGGCATTTTGACAAATACTGAAAAGACGAAGCTGGAATCACTTCATGGGGCTGTCTATTCAATGAGTTTTCACCATGTCAACACCAGATCGTCGTTAATTTTTTCACAAGAGCATTATGGCCATGCAGCCAGAGGTATCTACAAATTGAAAACTCGTTTGCTTAGAGTATGATGGCAACTTTGGCCAGACTCAATTAAGCTCTTCGAAAAAGTGCATTCTTGTGAAGGTGGCAAATTTGTCCAAGTTCTAAGTTTGAGCTGTCGCATACCATGGCTTTCTTAGACAACAAAATCAAAATTCGGAAAAACTTCACAGAATATTTTCGAAAATTTTTGTTGCCTAAGTCGCAGAGTGAGGGTTCGCGAAAAAAACGATTTTGTATGAAAACTTGGCACTAATTAACTCCGTGATTTCTGCATCAGTTAACTTGTTGAAGACGGACAGATTCGACACCACTTCCGCATTGTGCCGTAGGTATTTTTGTACTTTTTTTCAAAAGTTAGAGCACCTTGTTAACGATTCCTCTGAAACTTTGACAGGCGGACTTTCAGACGCAGCATGGTCCTCAGGAGCCACTTGCGATGTGATAACTGCATTCCTAGAAAATTTGTTTTCACAACCCTATTTAAAGTATTTTTTTCGCTTTTAGACCCAGAAACATTCAGACGGTCTTTTGATTGTTTTGATCACGCATCCTCCACCGCTTTTTCGGTTGGTTGATAAACACATTGAAGCCGTTTTTGTTTACGCATCCTGTTTGTGACTGCTAGCGGAAGTATTTGTGACATTTTTTTAATGGACAACCTAAGCCCACTTAGTACCCAACCGTCTAAAAGGCTTACACTGCCGTGGGTAATGCGATCATGCCTTCTCATGTGTGGACTTATAGATTGTGAAAATCCTGTCTTGATTAGAGAATAGAACCACTTCATTTACACGTGCCTATGGGCCGGAGAGACTAGTCTAAAATACAATGTTGCCTTCAGTAAACCACTAGGTAGGCGTTAATTTGGATCTACTTGCAGGAACTGATTTCTATCAGGAGATATATTTATGCTAGCGGTTACCACACAGTCGTGCTGACCACAAATCACTCAGGACTACCCCTCTCCATGAACTCCTTTGCGAAGTGAACTACTTGCCGGTACCCGGTCGTAGTGCACGATTGTTTACGCAGTAAAGATGTACGTGTAGGCTATCCCTCCATAAACCTAGGCACCAACTTTCGAACTCCTGCACTTAGTACCGACATTTGAAATTTGTGCAAAAATTCCACGAATTCAATGGCCAAATCAAAGGCAAATTTGCAGGTTAGTAAACAGTCAGTCCCTAATTGTTTCTAATACAAACGTAGCTAGGGATGGAGCAGGTGATTTAATGTCACAGTTAGTGAGATGGCGAATCTCCTTAGATCCGTGAATTTCAGTGGAGTGGGAGTGGAGGCACCACCTTTCATTTACTCACTAGATTATTTTGTCTTGAGCGGTTGTGTAGGTCCACATATTCCATATTCCAAGTAGCAGGTGCATATGTAAAAACTCCGTTGAAAATTTATTCACTAAATCTTTGAAGCCACACTTGCTATGGAAAGTTTTTATTGCCAACATTTGATACAATTAAGGAAAACACTGTTTTAGCGGACGCTTGGAACTTGGATTCGCAAATTCAACCAAGAATTTCTTTTGACTTTGTAATCCTGGCCAATTTCCTCGAGGCGGATTGACAGAAAGGGAGTGTGGGCGTCTCATCCGCTTGCCATGGTGCGTGAATCCATCTCCTTTGACATTACAGTCAGTGCTAGCATCGCAAGTACACGTCCAAAGTAAACTTTTGCGGCTGAGGTGAAAACCGTTATGTCCGACGAAGCAGTCCAAATTAAGCTGTTGAAAGGCAACCCGAGGACGTTATGCAAGTTTAAGAATCAATGTTTCCTGCGCAGGTTGTTCAAGTTAACAAGTACACCTTTTGCGTTTTAAAATAATCACGATCTTCGGGACATTTCTCAACATAAGTGTTATGGCAATCCTTAAATAAAGGTGACTTCGATGTAGACAGAAACCCCATACAATATGAAATAGAACCTTTTCAAGTTTCAGAGGAGCAACCTAAATGCACGGGCATGCTCACGGTCGGTAAAGTTGTGGATATCACAGACGGAGAGGCAAAGTGAACATTTGCACACCGCGTTCCAAGGAAGTTGGCTCCGCATTCGAAAGACTGAAGGGGGCTACACAGCGACGTAATTAAGATTGATGAGATACGGTCTAGACCTTGACGCGAATGCAGTGTAGGTAATCAATTAGAAGGCGGCGCTGACAATATGCCAGGTAGCAGATGGCAGTGGATCGTGAATAAGTTCTTGACAATGATTGTGCTACTCATGATGGAAAGTTCTCCTCAGTGTTGTGGAAAGCAAGAATGAACCATCATTGTTGGTTAGCGCGACGAGGCTCTGCTTTTTAAGAACCGTTGCTAGTTCAAGCAAAGTCTTTTTACATGAAAGATTAACTGATCCAAACGAATCATTCAGTTTATTTAGATCTACCACCAGGCACTTTGTGAGCTAGACGTCAAGTATCAACAGACCAAGTAGAAATTGAGAGTCACTGATCAGAGATACTGATGAAACACCTATCTACCCTGAGATGTTGGATAGCTGGGTGCGTTGTACCAATTGCTAATAGCACACAGTCCTAGTACGAGTCAGTGCTGTGGTACGTGGAATTACACGAAACGTGTTTCACTTGTACGTTTTTTAAAAAAAATTTTAAATTACATGAAGCGCTGCACAGGCAGATACTGAAAAGGTCTGCCATATTGGCATGTTACTTTCCTCTGCCCGTATTTGTGGTTTGTAGTTTAAATTTCGTGGGGTGATCAGAGCTTACATGCTTATTAAAGCAAATTCTTAAAACAGCAAACCTTGTTACCTCTTCTGAGTGGCTTTGAAGCCAAACTGGGCTTCGTTGTCTAAATATGATTGCTTTCAGACTCTACTGGGTTTAGATTCATTCCAGTAATGGCAATGTTTGCGATGAGGTATGTTATCAGTTGGCTAATTTTTTTTTTAAAAATAGCTTTGCTTCCTGAATTGATTACTTTCATATCCGAGAAAGCAGTAAAACGGTCCGAAATTGTGTAAAAAGCACAAATTAACGTTTGATTTCCTCTAAATAGGCTTGAGATGGTTAAATATGATGAAAAATCACGTAAGGGTAAGCGTCGTTGACCAGGCGAGCCGGTAGAATTAGTTGATTTGAATGAGGAGATGTCCCAGAGCAATGGAAAGAATTTAGATCTAAACCAGCAACACTTATTCTCATTCTGAAACTTGCTCTTCAGTTAAAAAGTCCCCGATTCCCCCAGTCATTTTAATGTCAAGCTAATTCATAGCTGCTTGCTCAGTTGACTCTGCAGGCGTCGTTAGAAAGTCGTGCTAGATTTGAATCAACATCGCAAATATACTCTGTTGGCTAATGGCATTATGGTTAATTTCGGTTGCTGCTTCAAGTCTAGAATAAAAGTGAAACATGTCCTGTTGAAAGCTTTAAACGCGGATAGTCTTCCCAAATGTTGCAGAATCCCTTAACTACTCAACATCGTAGCCAGCGGATAAATTTTATTCTCAGTGGAATTGCACAACACGATCATACACCCTACCCTTTCTCTCAACCCAGTGGAGGAGGTGAATGTCTAACCCACTAAAATTACACCAGCAAAAATTCGTCGATAATATACTTAAGTTGTCCACTGCGTTTCGTGCTTTTCTTCGATGCAACTTGCTTGAGAAAATTTCCGTTGTCAAGCAGGCAAATTCTCAAACAATCCAATTTTGCTTGGCGTTGCCATTAGGGAATTAATTTAGCCGGAAATTGTGGTTCTTCTCAAATCAAAACTTGCGTGTTGCGCGAGTTGGCAAGAATATTTTCCGCGAACATCTCTTTTCCTTTCAGCGCTGATGCTCACATACATCACATAATTACAGCTGTCTTGAAGAAAGTAGATACCCAGAAAACATGTTTCACATTTTTGCTCCACGACTCCCTAGTCTACGTTTGTGATGCCAAGCCAACTTAAGCAAAGCCTTTCATTTGGCAAGCAGTCCACTTTTGCAAATAACCCAAGTTTAGACCGTGGCTTTGCTACATGCAGCATCGATGGGAGTTTCACCAAGCAAGATTTGTGAATTCTCCTTCTGTCAGATTTTTCAAAAGTCAGTTCCATCATGAATCAATCCCCAACTTACTTTCTATTTTTCCCCTGCATCTTTTAGAAGAAGCCACATCACCGTTGTGCGATGGCAGATTCAATTTTAACAAAAAAAACTGATTTTCAAATTGTCAACGACTCATTTCGTGAAAATGGAAGAGAACATTTCTAGGACAGCGCTGTAATTTAATTTAACTTTGAAGCTCGTCAGCGTTTAATGCTTGACAAGCCCATTTGTAAAGAGGAATGATGGTGTAATTTAGCGCAATCAGACTAGTTATTGCCGGTGCGTACACTAAAATGTGCTAATGGCCGGGCTTGATAAAGAGACTGCATTGACACAACCATGCAGATCACAGAAAGGATTACGCAGTACTAGTATGTTTGCTGTTGGACTGAGAGCGACATGTGCCTTCTGCCGACGTTAAGTACGTTTACGCATCGCAAAACACTAGAGGCATTATTTGACTACTCGTCAGAAGCATTTGACGCATACGCTTGCATGAGAGGAACAACGAAAATATCTGAACAGCTACTAGCTGTGACAAAACGCTTATTGGCCCGACTGCTCCTGGAGCTAACAACGCTTGGAACATCTTCGATGAATTCTTCGCCAGCCACAGCGTCATCGTCGTCGTCCTCGATGTCGTTGTCGTCGCGCTCAGAATCTCCTCCCCAGGTTGCCATTGCGGTGGCGTCCATGCAACTTGTTGATTCGGAGGGTACGGTGGCGAGGCCGTTGCGCAGGCGGTTGCAACCACCCCCTTTCGTGACGTCCTTTTCACCGCCTGACGAGTCAACTGGCTGTTGACAGTGTTCCTTCCGCTAGATGCGGGCCTCCCGCACGCCTTTGTACAGCCGTTCTGTGTTGTTCGAGTAAGTGGCCTCTGGTTCCTGGAAGAGGATTAGGTGATTACATTTATCGAAGTGGACATGTAGCGGCCTCGTTAGCACTACCTTACGACCCTGCTAGTTGACAGCCCGTAATAGCCCAAGAAGAAAGGCCAGAGAGATGATAGCGAATGTAACGATTCATTCACATTTGACCACCTAAGTCTTTTACAGCACAGCGCTTGAGTGAATATCGACAATCGATAACATTCGATCAACTCGTGAATGGGCTCCACTCACGATCGTTCGATAAAAATTTACCAAACTGCGAAGCGTTTATTACTAAGATGCCCACTAGTTATTTTTTTGCGTTCTATATGTGCACGAGACGAACTTGGCGCAGGAATGATTGAACTGCATTTTTCGTATTTAGAATGAGATGAACCAGTAGTTACTTGGACCTCTTCCACCGTGTCGCGATCACGTTGAAGTACCCATTGGGTGAATCTTCAATTGATACTTTCAAGTGTACTATTCAAATAGCTCTTTTTTGCAGAAAAGAAAAAAATAAGTACGTGCATAATTCAGAAGAAATCGGGGTCCAAAATAATTTTTATTTCCTAATGAAAAAAAACTTCTATCATAAGCCTGGCCGCGTCCAAAAGTCTAGGAGACTTTTGGAAGTGGTCTGGAATGTCGATTAACCTTTTAGTTGTGTGTCGCTTCCATTCAATGCAATAAATGCATGGACATTTTGTCGCGAATGTCAGATTATCCAACCATTGGCTGGACGCAGAGGTCTTTTACAAATCAAATTCAGGTAATACTGTCTAATTTGCTGAACCCAAATTCGGCCAAAGGGTGTCAACAATTGCAGCAGCTTTCAAAAAGTATTCGCTAACTAAAACCAATTTTGGGCACTCTGAATTGCATAAAGTGCCCAATTCTTATATTTACATCTGTTAAAATGGCACTAACAGCCCAATTAGTGCTAATTCCCACTTCCTGGGCACTTTTTGTGTCTGTGGTGACAATACAACAGCTTTTTAGTGACAGGTTGCTAGTCGAATTCGTGCCTTATGTTGCAGTCTGCTAGCGCCAAAATGTAGCATTCAAGAACTCGCCAGACGACATGCCTGACCTAAAACTGCTGACCGGGCCGCTTGTGTGTCCATAATTCCACCTTTTATCGCTTGGAAAGAATGGGACTTCGTGTTTATTAATTTATTCCTATTTCCAGGGCCCACTGGAAACGTGCATTTGCATCCAAAGTGGATTAACTTTCACATACACACACACACACACACACAAGACCGACTAACCAATGCCATTGATGTCTATCCAAGGGTGTAGAACTGAGGGTAGAAATTTGCAGATTTTGGACCGTAGTGCTACACCGCCGCTTAGGCTACAAATTAGAAAGCAGAGATCCCAAAATTAATCGTGAAAATACAAGTGACAAGTATTTATGTCAAAAGCGACATGCATGGAAAGAGCATTGACGTCTGGAGATGTGGGCGAACGTTTGGATTTGAAATGATTAATTATGATTTTCGACAAATATATCGAAGATTCCACTTAGAGTTGTGGGGATCTTAAAAGTGGCCGAGCGCGAGTGCGTGGTCATTGGCAGAGGAGCTGTCCAATCAAACAGGAGTTAGCCACACCCCTTAGTTGCTCTAATAATGCAAACGACTGAACTGAAAGAAAAATGACAACAAGCAAAGATGGTCGGAATGAAGGTGTGCAAAACATTTGTCCACATCCGAGGAGGAGGAGGAGGTAAAACAAAATCGTAGACATTAAGTGCGGTAACATTTCAATTGAGACTAGTCAAGTTTTGGTGGATTACATCTTGATTTTTTCTAACAAATTTTACTCATCTTAAATTAATGCTTTAACGAACAGTTTGAAAGTCAAATGGCGGGAGTAAAGAGACGATGCCCCAATGGCACACTAGTGTACCTTTAAGAAGTAGATAATCACTTTTGCCATTCACAACACAGCACAATCACGCACACAGAATAGGAGAAGTCCATGGGGGTTGCGTTAATGCTAATTATGGCAGAGATAATTCCCTCAAGACACATTTGTCGCGTGCGCGGCGTATGTAACAGTACAGCCAGCCATTTTATGAGCCACTTGTAATTTTGCAGCATGAATAATCATTGTGTCACTGTAGTGAGCGTTCGCCAGGCTAATTTTGGAGTCAGATGATTGGCTGGGAATTATGGGACCGTAGTAATAAGCGCATTATAGCCCATTTACGACTGTACTGGTACTAGGCGCATCTAGACAGGCCATTTCCGACATAGTTGTCATTAGTACAACGCAGTGATGCGTTAATTATAAAACAGCTTCACCAGAATTGGTTTCATCGAATGCAGTTTCATTTTAACAAATCAATTACGCAAAACGGGGTTTATTAAAATTGAGAAAGTCATTTTAATACAAACCATTCAAGACTTTTATCAGGTTGCCACCTTCAGGAGCAGTAGCTGGAAATCTCCCAGCTATGTTAAGGCGACATTTTCAGACTTGCCCAAAAGGGTAACTCGTTCAAAGCTGTGTTTGAAATTAAACGAAGTGAAGGCGCCTTGACCCACGCGACGCAGATACATTGTTTCAACTAACAACTTCACAGTGACAGTTTATGAAATTCAGAAGTGGGATCCATCTCAATTTAATCAATAAGATACCTGCCCTCTAGCGTTCTGATAAGTTGCAGGCTTGGGTATCAGCTAAGTGAGTTGAACAATCGTCATGCAGATTTCGTTGTGGCAATCTTGATGTCGCTAAGAACGTGGAACTAATGCACACAGCTTCTAGTTCCACCGAGGCACAAAGCGAGCTAGGCGGATATGTGTGTGGGTAAAAAATTACCCAGTTGTGGACACAAATAATGTGGCAGCGGAGGACCGTAGATCGCACATCAGGAATCCAATAAATGAAAACCGGGATTTTAACAGCTCTCAAACTCGATGAGTTAATTTCGGTTTAACGTTCAACGCGAGGGCTTTTTGTGTTGTCATTTTATTCTATCTACTGTTAGACACTGAAACAATTACCTCGTTATTTCTTTTCTGGTTCTCATTTTAATTTGATTGGGCGGTGAACAGTGCTCCAATGGCGCCAATTTCAGCGTGTCTGCTTTCCCAACTAACATGCTCCTTGCAAGTTTTGTTAGTTGAAGCTTCTTGTCTTAGGGCAGCAGCATTCTAGTGATGCTTTGCTGTTTTTTGCTGGGCGTGCTTTCGTCACTGAAGAATGAAACAGTAGTAAACGCATTCTGTCTACAAAGTTATCAGGTCAGCGAACTAAGATTGAATTCGATGTTCCCCTCGTGGGGTCCCCGGCCAATGATTCGCAAGTGCTCCTTGATCGGCCTGTCTTCGAGAGTCGGCGGATGGAGTTGGAGACTGTAAAGTTGCTTCTCAATGGCGTCAAGGAACGCTTAGAATGCGGAAATCTGCAAAAACAACATGGCTAAAAATGATGTAACCTGTGAAATACAATTATTTAAAGCCGAGCGTAACCTGGAAACTTTACTAAATACTACAATTAAGAAATTTAACCTCAATTTGAAATCACACGGTCCTTTCATGGGAGGGTTATGGATCGCAGCGGAATTCAGGATGAATGACAGTGTTTGGTGTAGTTCTGAGAGGAAAAGACGCTAGGCGCTATCGCACATTTTACAATTTTCGATGTGAAAAGATATTTGGCAGAGATGATTCGGTCAAAATCACATGGTCTTGCCGGACCTTATCGACAGACCGATATACGGTCTTTTGATAACGATGCCTTACTCGGGTTGAGTCAACGCATGTCAGCCTGCGCAGCTGCGCCATCGTGGCGATTGTGAGAGGGCTCCCAATTCACTTACAGTTTAAGTCGATTAAGGCGCTTAACGGAATGTGACAATTTGAAGAAACACCAATATTTGACAAATTAATATAATTCTAGGGAGGTGGTGCCGATTTTATCTGTCCTCGTTTTGTAAAACTAGCTATTAACTCGAAGACCAGGTGTGTAGTTTGTGCATCAGCCTCGATTTTAAGATCACTAACTCAATGTGACTTAATTAGCGCGATCTTTCGGAACCCTCAGAGGTGTTTAAATGTCCATTCTTACAACTAGGATGAAGGCGATCCCGTGGTCCATGAGTGAAGGCTTTGTCGGCCCTGTTTGCACCAATTTCGGCTAGCGATGATCACATCATTCTCTACTGCATTCCTGTGGAGCTGATGTCAATGCCAAGTCAGAAATCTCGAACAGTCGTACAGCGTCTGTGCAAGGATTGATGACCTAGGAAAGGAATCGGAACTGACCTGGCATCAGGACTTAATGGTCGAAGGTTTCGAAACAGGGAAAGGAGATCCGGAATTCGCTGCCTACGATAGAAACTGTCTTCTGGTATACAAATATAAAAGGTTTGTAATAAAAACACCGTCTAAGGAAATTAGATAAGCAGTGAGATGTTTTAGATGGCTCCTGCCAACAAGACCCTAGCTGTTGAAACGATGCCACCAGTCACCCTGGCCCACACTCAACTAGCACATGAAGACAATCACAAGCCGGCAAAAGTCGCAACGATAATGTGGATATGAGTTAAATGAAACAAACCTCTCAACGATGGCACTATAGTAGCTTATGGTCCAAGCACAACCTTACAACCCTCTAGTTAACAGCCCGTGACAACTCGAGAATGGAGAGAAGAGAGGCGACATTGGACACGACCGTTTATTAGCGTCACACCAGCCGAGTGTGTGGATGAGTTAACGGATGACAGGCACTTGACAACATCAGCCAATGGAAAGGGGATGAGTCATTGTCACCGTCAGGTCAGTAAACAGGGTTCACTCAGGCGCGGTCGCTGTTAATCCGCTACAGGACCAACCAGAATTAACAGGTGTTTATTTTAAATAGAAGTGCCATTACTCTGAGAACTCAGAACCAGTGATTCCGCGAAAGATAGCCTATTCTAAGCAGCTTTCCAAGCATTCAAGTGAACGCCTACTTCCAGTGAGCTAGGTAATGTTGTACTTTCATTTCCAGCCACAAAAAAGCAAAAAGCTTTTACAATGTCACCGATTTGTCACAAATTCGGACAATCTGATGGTGCTAGGTGATCAGCTTTTGGTGTTTGCAGTTCTTCAAATTATCTTCCGTGAATGATTTAGTGTGCATTGAATTGTACTTTGCCAAATATCATGGGCTTCGTGTCTTTAAATCCCTGTAATATTTAAATAAAGGAGAATTTGAATAACTATTCCCATCCGGGGATGATTCACTTGAAGGTTGACAATTAATAATTCCCACAAATCCAAGTCGGACATTAAGTAAACAAACATTCTTATTTGGACAGCGACTTCTATGACATAACCAACTTACAGAGGCACGGGCACAAGAAGCCGAACACAACTTTCGTGACATTTTTGTTAATGTCAAAGCAGGCTGCCATAGTGTATGTTAACACTGTAAAAGTACCGGCCAAATTCATCTTTATGCAAGAAAATCGATAATCAGCGAAATATTAATTAGGCATCACCTGTTGGAGGCTAAAATTGTTTGGGATTCGGAGTAGCGAAGAATTATTTCCCAAGATTTTTACCTTTTTCTACCTTCCATTATTATTCTGCATCCATGCACACCATTTTTGCATTCGTATCGACTGCCTTTTTCCTATTGGCCCTTTCGTCTTTAAATGTGCAATTACTCTTAATTCCAGTCGAGGCCACCCACGCAAAATATACGTGGGCGAATCTGAACGCGTCCTCGGCCTATGGCTGCGACGGTAAAAACCTTCTGTACGAGGTCATGTCGTGTCCTAGTTTGGAGAGGCAGCGTCCCGTTTGTGTCTTGTCTCTGCCCTAGTCCTGACGAGAAGTTAAATTGCCAGACATGATAAGTGCACTTGTGCACCGGCTAACTGCAACATAAATCCGCGACAATGTGAATCGGGCAAATCAGACTTGACCATTTCGAACTGCAGCTAAGGTTGCGCTTTAAAGAGATCTTCAAGCGAAAGTCACTCAAATCAGCAAACCGAATTTCCGACTTTCGATCAAAGCCACCAGTTATTACGGTTATTATTAGGCAACACATGTGTAGGAGGTTGAGGCAAAAGTTTTTGTCAAAACTTTTATCAAAGCCTCAAGTGCAGGCAGTCACGCATCCCAAAAGACGACTTTAAAGGTTAATATTGCGTGGGACGTGTATGAAGTCCTGTTTTTGTATCACTTGCTAACAGAAAAACGGAAGTCGGTCAACCCACTTTGCGGACGCCAGAAGTAACATCAATTTGTTGGATGTACAAAGAATGCACGAACACTAATAGATGGCATGGTTGTGAATCGTGTTTATTCACATCCCTTAATCCGGTCGCTCCACCTCCGACACAGAATTCCCCTTTTTGCAGTACGTCGCCAGCCGCGCGGATCCTCGATTCCCCCCCCCCCATTCACACGGATATTTATCTTGGATTATCCTCACACCGAGATCTCGATGCTGGCGCATGTACGACCCACACATCCGAGGTATAAATACACACGCGCAAACCCCACACACGACACAACGACACCAACGAGATTGGGCTCTGAAGTAAACGGTTGTGTCCACGTCCTCTCCAATCTTTTTCTTCATCACGGGTATCAGGGAAACGCAATCGAACAAGGGTCAATTCCGCGGCCCCGTCGTGGTTCAAGAGCGCATGCTTTGGCCTACAACCTCACCTTTAAAAGGCGTACTAACATACTTTTAGTATGACCAGTGAAGGGTCTAAAATTTTTCACAAATGATAGATAATATACGTGGTCAAGTCTTAGGGTATTTGTGGTTAAATCTAGAATCTGGAAGACACTTTTGAGTAACTCGAGGAACTACAGATTGAAGCTGAGCCCACACGCGGTAACCCAGGGACATTTTCGATTATTTTTTATTACAAATTATTTAATCGAATGAAACTAGACGTATTCTTTACTGAGTCAGCTTTTTGATGTTTAAACAATTGAACTTGCAACCAGTTGGAATGAAAGCTAGCTCTTAGTTTCTAATTGCCTTCGAAACGTCGAGCTTTTCGAGCACTAAGAATTGCGTAGAGTCAGATGTACGCATGCCTGCTGCGCAAAGTGAAATTGGCACCCCACTTGTTTGTTGCCATCGTGTTAATTTATACAGAAATCACCGGGTTAATGAGTGTGACTTTTTCACACACCACCGTTCTTGTCTACTAATCCAGTGAATTTAAATTTGTACTACCGTTGATCTGAGTTGGTAGGAGGGAGCGTCACGACAACAGATGCCCCTAATCCGGAAGGAATTAGTACAATGGGGGGTCGCGACGCCTACGCGTGCACTACAAACAGGACTGGACAGGGCCGTTGTGTGCATCGCTGTCTGCAGCCCGCCGATACGCCGTTTGCGCTTGGGAATGGCAGTAGAAGAAAGGCGTGACGAATCTGATAGCGTGTTTGTTCAGGAATTGTGGTCAGCGGCTTGACAAGTTACTAAGTTTATATCGCGCGCAAAATTGTCTTACTCATGCTTTCGGTGTCTACCCTCTCATCAATTGATTCCCCCTACTGTCCGCTTTACGGTCGAAAGAGAAGCCAGAAAATGAGGCATGTTAGCCTTCGAGTCTTATTAATGAGGCTTACTTGAAGGCTAGCAATATCTCTAAATATGAAAGGAAATCGTGTATTGGTCGAAAACTCCCACTGTAGGGATTCAGCATAGAGGCTGAAGTGTTACACTGTGCAACCGGAAGTTATTATGCCAAGTAGACTCGAGCGATAAAGTCTGGGTGACGCACGTAACAGTATTTATGCAAGAAACACCATCCTCTCCTTGTGGAGGTGAAAGTTGCCAATAGGAATAAAGTAGGAGGATGTGAGTAGATCTAAATGGTTTGGACTTTAATAGATTTTCCCTCTAAACACAGCGAATCCACTGGCAGACCATTTAGTACACCTTATAACGTTGCCAATTTACAGAAAAGATAGGCATGAACGCACGTTTGTGTTATCCAAGACGCAAAACAAACCGACAGTAACTTTCCAGATCACCTCAGCTACCTCTGATTTCACTGATGGCTTTTGATTCGGCAAATCTGAATGCATTGATTTTGGTTGGTTCAAATTCCCAAATATCGATCGTGAGGGATCAAGGAATCACATTACCACAAAACCATGCGATCCAGCGTGAAGAATTATTAGGCCAAAATGTAGTATGATACAGTACAAATCCCAATGTTCAATGACAAGGTTTGTTTCGAATGCAATTATTACGGTTTCATCCATCGACTCATTCTTAAGGTTCGCCTGCATGCAAAATCAGTCGCTAAGAGTGAAGGACTGATGGCAGAACTCACGGTTTTCAGTTTATTATGTTTTTTTACCTTGCATTTGTTCAAAGACATTCCCCTTTGGCTTCTTAGAAGGCTATTTTTGCCACCTAACACTTTACCCTGCCACAGTATTTTAGAGACAACGTCGGTTTTCAATTAATTAAAAATAATCTTTTCTTCTTCACTGCTTAGGAAAAGTTGTTTTTGTTTATTTAGAAATTAATGAGTTTATATCCCATGGCAGTTGGATTTCCGTTTTTCATGCGACACTTAAAGCACTACAGCCCTCCTGGTTGAAAGTTACACCTAAAAATGCGCGATATCACCTCACACGTTTTGTTATTTAACTAACCAATTGATAATGACGATGATAGCCGGGAGTGGTGCTGCGTTTTGTAAACATTTCCAGTGAAAAAAACCTCACGCAGTTAACTGTTGAAAGCAGTGACTAATATGTCTCACATTCCCCCCTCCACACAAACACACACAGTCACTCTTTTAACTAGGGAAACACCCAACGTCTACCATTTAAACAGGACTGGCGAGACCACATTGTTACCATGGCTGCGGCGGTGGTGGTATGTTTTAACCAGCGGTAACGACGACACCAACTGACGCACTCCCAACCCGACCCTTCGCACATCACTAACACTTCAGTTCTCTGCCGATTTCTCACTAAGTCGTCTGGCCAACAGTTGTTGTGGCCTCAGGTTGACGCCAGTTGCCGCTTTTTCCAAGGTCTGAATGTGCTTGCGTGTGTATATTTTTGCTAAAATATTTACTGAATCCGTTCTGATTCATCCGATTAGTGTGTTTTTGCCTAAAACCACCAATTAAAACAAGGCCTTGGGGGTGAACAAATGCAGTCATGACTTCAAGTCCCTTCGATCAGGGAATTTCAAGTAATCGATAATATCCAATGCAAAGTCACTCCATCGCGATTTGAAAAAGAATTGCAAATTTCGTTAGCCTCCGACGTTGCTTAAACTTACACAAAAAAGCCGAACTCTGATAGGCAGACTGCCACACACGCTGCGCAGAAGGCCATTTAGTCGGCGTTAATTGGTCTGCGTAGTTTGGCGGAGGAAAACGTAAACACACGCGAATACGCAGATAATGGGTCTGACACCGAACACTCCGAATGTGCCTTTTTGAAGCTTTCGGTAGCGATCTGGGTGTTTACTACTTCAACTGACATGATATCGCGAGATTTTCAGACCGCACTGACTCCGTAGGGTGCAACCAACCGCATTTAATTTAAACCCGGCGCTTTAATTCGTCAAGAGTGTATTTAATCAAACAAATGTTGTAGTTTTTGAACTAAAACGCTGATTATCTAGTCACTGCTGACATAATCTGAGCGCTAAGATCGATAAGTTTCTTATTGATTGACTTTTTGCGGTCGGACCGAGTCAGTGCGCACAACAAGCGAGAGCGAACACGATTCAATCGATTTTCGTGAACGTACTTTAGGCAATTCTGCGCGTTCAGGGATCGATGCTTAGCGAGGCTATATAAACGCACCTGCTACTCTGTACACGCGCACTGCTGCTGCGTTAAAAATTGGTTGAGCGACTCGCCAACTGCATTTTTCACTCCTTCTTTCGGTTAGGCCGGCCCTGGTGTGGTTCCCTATAGCCGCACCGGGGCTCGCCATAAGAGTTTTAAAAAAAACATTGACCATTTTCCATCCCAGTAACCTCCATGTCTGTTACACACGTGCGCCAATTTGATGCTGACAAAATCAATGTGAATTTCGCAAGTTAGGCCCAACCTTTTAATGGTCTGGTAACTCCACAGTTGACATCTTTCTTCGAAGAACGTTCGCCAGTTTTCCACGTGATTTATTAGTTTTACGGGGGCTTGCCAGCACTTGCTGTGGCCGGTACAACGCGTCTGAGGAATTAACCGATGTATACACAGCGCCGTGTTGATAAGCACCTACAAATCATTTACTCCGGACGGGGTGGCAACACCGAGTTGGTTAAGGTATACAAACGCGCCGTGCATACGACGGGCGCCTAATTCCAGCGCGAAAAATCGTTCATTATCTGCACACAACAGCGGTGTGCACTGGCCTGCCAGTGAATGTGCCAGCTTTGGGTTCCGGGAATGACTGTGGCGAGCAGCAGTTAGGAGGCATGAGCGAACACAAATCAATCGATTTTCGTGAATACACTTCATGCAACTTCGCTCGTTCAGGGATCGATGCTTAGCGAAGCTATATAAACGCACTCGTTACCCTGTACACACACACAACCCCTACATCGAGTCACTGCTGACATAATCTGAGCCCTAAGATCGATAATTTTCTTATTGATTGACTTTTTGCGGTCGGACCGATTCAGTGCGCACAA